>JAQIWH010006495.1:0-12776 GCA_034695005.1 Cryptops parisi
GTTAGTTTCGTCTTGCAATTGATTGGCTTTGTTATTCAGCACCATGACTACCGGCAATACGAATTCCCTATTAATATGTATAAAGATAATAATTGAAGTGATGGTTGTCCCGATAACGATTGTTGGTTTCAATACCCTCTGTGAAGTCATTGTATTCTACAACGAGAAAACAATGAAATAAGGAATCTTCGAAATGCACAAAACAAGAACAACTGATTAGAATTTCCACCCAAATTTCTCATCTCTCGAGCTCGAATTTCTCTTCCACAAAGCAAAACCAAACCAAAAATCATTTTCAAGTACAGTAATTGTGATGCAAATAAACAAAACTTAAATCGATATATCAAATTACCAAAGAAACATTCATATGTTTCTTTTAGGATTAGAGTTAAAAACTTTTTATCATTGATTTGCTCCCCAGCTTTTATACACCAACGTGGTATGCAATAATCGTATACCAAAAGCATACGATACGATTCGTTGTGGAAACCGTTCCAACTCAGTTTCCAATTTTATGTTCTGTAATTTAAAAAATTATCTATAAACCCAAAAAATAAACCGTTTGAAAAAATACTGTATATAACATATAGGACATTTCAAAATAATTGTCACACTTTAACAATGCCATACCCTAATGTATGTAACCCTAATGTAAATAATCTTAGGGTATTTAGGTACAAATACCCTAAATATGAAACACATATAACCAATTACATGATTAAAAATGATATTGATGTGATCTCAAAATGGAGCAGTAACCACAGTCTTCAATTAAACAGTCTAAAAACAAAAAAAAAATTACAATAACCAACCCATACATAGAGGATTCTGCTCCAATAAAAATTCTAAGTCTATGGATTAACAAGGATCTAGGTTTCTCATATCATATTGAAAAAATGACTTGTACTTTGAACAAACACCTGTATTTAACCAAGTTGATTAAAAATACAATTACTAATACTGAAAAGATTACCTATTTCAAATCAAAAATTAACCTAATCTTAACATATGGAATTACTATTTGGGGTGATGTTCCTCGTTTTCGATTGAGTCGTTTCCAAACAGCTTATAATCGCCTTGTACAAATCCTCTTTGGCCTAGGTATATACCGTTCAATTACTACTTTCCTACGCACTAGAAACCTTTTAAATATCAGACAAATAATTTTATACCACCGCTTAGTGGAGATTAGTAGAGCGTTGCAATCGAAAGACCACCCTCTTTCCTTTTTGAAGGAACTAGTTATAAATTTGCCAACTACTCGTGACAATTACTTGTTCACGTTATCAAAACCTACAGTATCAGTCTATGCAAATAATAGATTTCCAATCAACACAATTACATCTTGGAACTCCCTTCCTACACCACTTCGAACCATAACTTTCAAATGTGTAGAAAAAATGTGTATGCCAACTTGTAAACATTTTAAAAATAGATTATTTAAGCATGTTGTACATGGACTTAGATAAACTGTGTGTATAGTTTTATCCCGTTTGGGATGTGTTTTTTTAAAAATAAAAATAAAAATAAAAATAAAAATAAAATAAATAAAATTACACAGCTTCACTGCGTGCTTACACCGTTTTCAATCTGATCGTTTGGAGACTGCCTTCAAACTCTATCCTCTTAATATCACCAGTACCACCTTAGATAAGCAATATCTTTATTAATACTTTTTACCACTGAAATCTTTTACCTGTTAGAATCCGCAGTTTGATCTTTAACAGTAACCAACTAACAGAAAAAAAATATTTGAAATTGACAAACAACTGTTTAAGTGTGTCAACCACGAATACTAATCAGAGTCGGTGACAATTGATCTATCCCCACCTAACCTCAATTTTGAGTACCCACACTTATTTTACTTACCTCCATGGGTCGTTGACCCCTCCGTGTTTGATTTTTGTATTCAGTTTAGGTTGCAGTATGTACAATGTTACAGATATTGTTCAGTTATGTTTTTGTTTGTTTTTTTCCAATTTAAGACTATGTAATTGTATTGTAATTTTTTTCCAGTTTTTAATTTACTATCTTACCGCAACACTGCGGCTTATTTTGTTTGTTGTCGTTTGTCCATTGGCCGGTTGGCTGACTAAAATAAATAAATAAATAAATATTTTACAAAAAAACAACTTTCAGCTAAAACATTTTTTAATATGTCTACCATTATGGAGATTTTTTTATCATTTGAGCACAGAGATGAAATTTACAAGAGAAAAGAATACAACGAGAAAAGGCTTATGTGGCCTATGCTTCTCATGTTGACCACTAGAACAAGGTGTGACCAAAACACCCCATACAAAAAAAAAACTAAATTTGGTTAATCAGGGCATAGAGGTACAACAAGTGCCTCACACATCTTAGGTGTGAGTTGCCCCTATAATTTTTTAATGGTTGCAATAAACTGTGCTTTTGTTAAAGGCTTTGATCTTTTTGAGTGCTTTTATTGTTTATTCTACACCTTTTCAATCGGATCAAGGTTTGAAATAATTGATGGCCAATCGAAAGTGTTAATGCTTCTCTGTTTAAACCACCCGATCATACCTTTGCTCAATGAGCTGGTATGCTGTCTTTGTTGGTAGATCACTTGCTGATCAGGATTCATTTTTCTAAGCTCAAAATCAGGAATGTCTCCCCAAATCAATGTGTAAATGTCAACATTGAAGTGCTTGTTCACTACACAAGCTTACCAACATCCATGGAAGAATAAGCCCCCGATAATGTGTGGGAATAAGAGTAAGTGGAATGTAGGTCAGGTATAGTTAAGTAAATTTGTGGCAAAACGTTGGTGGTTTGGCTGCCTGCCGGTGGGGGTAGTTTGACTTCATGGCAGCCTCACCAGCTAACTGAAGCTGGGCTGCACCCACATGAAAAAGAGTGGAGGGAAGGCCTCTTGGGCCATCTTGGGAAAAAAAACAGCTTCTCAAGGATGGTCAGGCAAGTGCAAATTGAATTTATAAGTTAGAAATATTTTTTATGCTCAACAGAGAGCGAATCTTGTAATTAAATGCAATGGATCAGTGATTTATCCAGGTCAGTTTTGAGAGAAAATTTCCCCCAATTCACCAAGCATCACATTTGTATAAACTGATGTGAAATAATAGTGAATAAATCTAATTTTGGACACTCTGTATACCCCTCCCCATACTCATGTATTCCCCCCTACTGTAAGGAGACTAGATAAAACACTGGCAATGTATCATTTCTATGATAAGAATAAAAGGCTTTGATCCCTGGCTGTGGAGTCGTACAACGTGGGCAAACTCCTCCGACAACGGTCGACATGTAGCGTACAAACACTGCTTTAGGCGCAGGAACATAACATGCTCCAGAAAGTGGCCTCTGGTCACTTTCACGTGGTCGAAACCTGTGCAGTTCTGTCAGAAGCGGAGATGGCCCTAACCTCCAATAACATGGAACTAGCTCTTTCTTTTCCTATACACAGAGCTTTTGGCTTCCGAGAAAGCATGTCACCGTGCTTTGATCTCGCGTTTGAGTCAAAAGGATTTGAATGACTACAACCTTCAAGACAGGCACTTTCACGCTTCTCCAACCGTTCCCCTTGGCCACCATGAAGCCATGGAGTTCGACACAAGGAGAAGAAGAAACGGTTTTTAACCACAATGGTCTGTATTGCTCGTCCCAGTCAATCTAAGTCTGGCCTCTAAGGTTAGCCTGTCCAGCTTAGGTAAAACTGACAAGAGGAAAACCCTCCCGCTGGCATAGCTCGTAGACAGAAGCATGCAAGCCCCCTCATCTCGACAAGGTGCTGACCATTGAGGATGAAAAGTAACTAAATGACAAGAACAAATTTATTACTCTTTTTTTGAGGTAGCACCAAACAGATCCCCAAAATGTGATAAATTGCACTATTCCAAAGCCAGCTAGAGATCTATCCTTGGCCAATTTGATGCCCATGTTTACTTCTTGCGAAAAAAAAGCAGCAACAAGAAGGCTATCAATGCCTGCCGCCGGTAAACAGTCGTCATCTAGTGAAGCAATAGTCAGTTCATGTCCGCACTCGGTGATGGCTAAAGACTGAATGAACCTTCCATGTCCTGATTCCTTTAGCTGCTGGCTGCCCTCTCGTTGACACAGCTCAAGTATCATACTAAGAAATACCCTACAAGAGGCCGTCTTGATAGTCAGGATCAGGAAATGCAAACGCAACATACCCCCATGGGCATTGCACAATGGAACTAATCTTCTTGCCTGCCGACAACAATTAAAACGATGCAATGTCATCCGATTTGCTTGAATGAGCGATAAGTTGTTACTGGATGATACAATGATCATCCAATGACAATTCGGCATTCACTCGACTTAATCAGATGACTTCGTAACATTTGCATTGGGCCTTTATGTTACTTGCATCCTTGCTTGGGCTAACCATGGCGCCCGTAAAAGAACTAGATGAGACCGCTATTAAGGCATTGAAGATTGGCAAATTGCAAAGAAATGTTGCAAACATCATGGCTTGTTTGTAATTTGCTGTAAGTAATTTTGCCAAAATTAGTATGTTTTTAACCGATCCCGACTGTAATACTGACAATCATAATACCGACAATTGAAATACACAGTTCAAAATACCAACAGGTTTAAAATATTGACAATTCAAAATACCGACAATTCAAAATACATCGATTGTCAATGTTTCAACCTACACCTGTTTTTAACATACTACAAATATCCAAATCAGGTTTTAATTTAAGTACCAAATAAAATTCCAAATAAATGTTTTTAAACCCTGAATTACGTTTTGTTATAAATTCCCCATAGTTACCATAACCAACCACAAAGTTTACTTTTAGTTAACAAGATACAAACCCCAGCGAATATCTTTAAATCAGCAAATGTCATTCATCAGCAAAACAGCAGCACAAATAAACTGTTAATTATTGCAGTACATAAACTAACAAATAATATTGTGCTAAAGATAAACTAAACATAAAACATAATACAAATTTAAACTTTTTATACTTTATTGCTTTTAGCAATGACTATGATAGACTAGACAACAAGGTCTTTGCTAGACAATAAACAAAGCTTTTTTTCAAACGTTAAATAGTAATGGCCTAGTAATCAGCATTTCCAAATATTCAAATCTATAAGCAGTCAAATAATTTTAAAATTTTTATAAAGCTATGTTATCAGTTAAAACTATAGTTACAAAATTCTAATCAATACACAAATTAAAATCAATAAAATGACTGAAATTAATTTTAATAGCTAGGTTAGTAATAACTATTCTTACATTAACTGACTAGCCATTTTTAAACCAACTTCAGTGATTGCTGTTATAAATGTTCGAAGTGTAGCATTTCCACGACTTGGCCCATCATGATTGAATAAAGGATATGGATGAACATAATATTGATAGACGTTAGGAAGATCCCTGATCAAGAGAGCAATGTCTAAAGGATCAGCAACACAATCGTTTTCCCCAGCAAATAAGGCTACAGGTACGGTGATCTTGGAAAAATTGTAGACAGGTGGAGTTATCTATAGAATAAACAATCCCATTAGACGTTTGTTGTAATAGGGCCTCACACATTCTATCAAGTCTGTCTGTCTTGAACAATTGTCTCCTGACATAAGCATCTGATAAATAAATAATTTAAAATTCACATCCATCACCAATGGTCGACGTCAAGATCGTTCTGCCAACTTTTGGAAAACCCAATAAGTGACTCAGTAATAAAATTGGTATTATTTTTACAATCTGCACAAACAAAATTAGTATCATAATTTGTAAATGTTTGCACGTGTGTCCATTGCATCTATATACTCCGAAACTGAGTGCTTTATCCATCGAGCGATATAAAATTACTACACATTACTATGCATGTTGACACTGAAATAGTCAAAACAATTTTTACCAATGATACTGTAATGTTCTTTATTCTCCGTTGACATTTTTTCTGTGTGCCAGAGCCCCCCAAGAATCCATGGAGACGGCACCCCTGTATCAACTAGCATTTACAAAATGGTTAACAAACAAAAATTCGGATTTGAAACAAAATATTCGATTACTTAGTTTATCATATATTGTAGTAGTGTCAGTGTGACAGGAGAAAGTCATGTTGGACAAACGTGACAGGCTCCCTTTAATTTTTTGACTCACCTAGGTGAGATAACCTAGTTGGACTATGATTAAATAAAAGTTTTTATTGAATAACTTTAATATAAGTTTGCTAGTCGCAATATTTTGAGAAACTAAGAGCTAGCAAGTTCAAATACCGAAGAGATTTATGCATCATTCGCATTCGTAGAAATGCGAAATTTATTCGCATTTGTAAAAATGCAATCTATTGTACTAATAGTTCCATCACTTTTTTGCAACATTATCAATTGTTTAAAAATAACGTATGTAAACATTTGCTTAGTTCTGGTTGATGTTATTATTGATCCATCATTAATATTAATCCATAGGATTGCAATAAAATTAATAATAATATTAATAACTATCCTCTACCTAAATTTGCTATGCATATAGGTAGAGGAGACGGAAGAGACCGGGGACTTCAGAGAGATAGTTGCCTAAGATATGTGAGAGGGTGAGGGGAGAACAGAGAAAGCAATAGACAAAAACATGTTGGACAGTGAGTTGGGTGCAAAAATGGGATGGGATGCAAAAAGTGGGGTACTCGACACAAATGAGATAAGCATGAAAAAACTTAGTATGACCTAGTCTCAGCCGATCAAGAGCAACCTCGTGTTTTTGAACGGTGTTGTGAGACATGGCCAAAACTTTGGTACAAGACTTGATGGTACAAAGCTTATTGTAGGTAGTGGAAAGTGATGCATGGTCCAAACCAAGCAAAGGATAGTTTTAGACTACAACTTGATGTCAAGGGGAAAAAAAAGGTGTGTGAAGAAAGAGCAGAAAATGCGATTTTAGCAGCAGCAACAGCTTGGCAGTTCCCAGCGATGCCAACATGACCAGGAACTCACATAAACAAGATGATGATGTGAGGAGTAAAATGGAGATAAAGAAGCTGGTGAATGAAGCAAATTAAAGGATTTATCAAAAATGTGTCTTGGAGGGCTTGGAATCCTCTATAGGAGTCTGAAGAAATGAGAAGTGAAATTAGTGGACAGGCACATGGAGCTAGCACCTGGGCGATAGCAACCAGTTCAGCAAAGATGATGGAATACTGGGATAGAAGGCTGCAGCTAAAGGACCACCAGCGTGAGGTGCAACCAAAGCTGACCCAGTCTTTAGTTTTGGAACCATCGATGTAAATGAGCTCAAACACAGCATGATCGTGGAGGATGAGATAAAAACAACCCACATATTCAAAAGCAGGAGTCGAAGATTTGCGAAGGAAATTGAGGTTTAGAAAAAAAGAAGACCTCCGGAAGATCCCAGGGGTAGAGTGTAGATGATATGAAGTGGAGGAAAGTCGAAGGTCAGTCAGCAAGCTGGAATTGCTTGGCAGCATGAATGCCAAAAGAACGTGTAGCATTGGGAAAGCAAGAGTAGACAGAAAAATATAGCTGTGTGAAGACAGGAAATGCAGGATTGTCAAGGGTGGAGCGGAGCTCTGCAACATAACTACGATTCCGCTTGTCAAGAATGTGATGGAAGAAAAGTTTGCCTCTTTCCTCACACATACTAGCGATAGAGCTAGTCGGGAAGGTTTCGAGGGCTAACCTGATGCCGGCATGGTGAACATTGCAAAAACAAAGGAGGTAGGACTATCATGCAAAAAAAAATGACCGAGACATAAGTGAGAAGGGAGCGAACTAAAGATCTGTAAAGTTAAAAGTGTCTGCTTTCCATGATTGGTGGCTTAAGAGATCAAGATCCTTGCGGCAGCAGACAAGGAGACAAAAGTGGCACAGCCAGCTAATGTGGCAATCCATAGTCAGGCCAAAGAAGCGAATAGCAGTTTGGACTGAATGTTGGCTCCACTGAAGGTGAGGTGTCCAGGTGCACCTTGCACTGGCAACAAAAAAGGGCATATATGGTTTTGGATGGTGAGAAGCAAAAACTGTTCGCAACAGCCAAAGCAATGAAAGGTTGAACCTGCTGGGCAATGGGAACAGAACCTCAAGGGGAAACAGTGTGGTTCTGAAGATGCTACTTTGAGGGACACCAATCAGTCTCCTCGGGAAACCATGAAAATAAAGCGGAACCCACTCTAACCTGAAACATACGACTGGAAAAAAAGAATTGGAGAATGAAGGACAAATGGCTATAAAAGCCAGCGTCAAAAAGTGTATACGTAAAATGCATGTTTCCTCCACGTTGTGTCATAGGTTTTCTCAACGTCAAAAAAGCATGCTGAAGCATACTGCATGAAATAAGTAGATTAAGTATTTAAGGAGAGAAAGTGCACCAACTACAAAGTCATATGGTGCCCGCAGAACAACTACATGTTGGTGAAAGAGAAACATCGTGTAAGCATGATTCAAGTGTGACCAAATGATCAACAAAGGAGTGACCATGCCCAAACCAGCACTGTATAGGAGCAATGAATTAGTAGTTTCTAGCCAACACATAATTCGCCTATTGAGCATACGCTCAAATACCTTGCAGACACAGCTAGTAAGGGTGATGGGGCAATAACTAGAAGCAATCTGGAATTCCTTACCGAGTTTCAGGATGGAGATGATTGTAGCCTACTGCCAGGTAGATGGGAGAAAGCCTGCAAACCACACAGAATTAAGGAAATTCAGTAAGGAGAGGGTGGCATGCTGAGAGAGGTGTTTGCGCATCTAAATGTGTGTATAGTCAGGACCTGGGATGATATCACGGGAGGTGTTCAAAGAAAGGGGGTACGGCCATGTACATGACAAACACGGTTGTAGATGCAGGCTAATGGAATGTTGCTATTGAGAGATGACACATAATGTCTCCAGGAGTCATGTTTGGCAAAAAAAACTATGCCACGAGCTTTAGCACGGTGATGTTGAAAGATGAAGCAGTTGGTAAAGCTGGGCAACATTTAAAATGGCAAATAGCTGCTTTCATGCTTGAATATCATTGGCAACATCATCAATCCATCAAGGGACTAAATGATAAACAAAAGAGCTAGACAAGGAAAGGCTAGAAAGATAGAGGGCATCAAAGATACAAAAGTGAATACTCCAAAAGGCTTTGTCAGCAAAAGTAGAAAGATCAAGATCTGGCCACTTGGCAAGCGAAACAGGGGTTAATTGACTTTCCGAATGATCCAGTACCGTGTTGTCTTGGAGGCGAACCGCCATGATCAAGCAGGGTAATGAGAAGAAGTTGGTTGCTACCGCACAAATCAGCATAAACAGATCAGCAAAAGAGGGAAAGAAGAGAGGGGTGCTGAGTTGAATTAATTAGCAGTTTAATTCGTTGACTCTTGTGTCATCTAATTATTGTAGGATGGATAGGTTATGAAAATGTATATTTGAATTTGTCAATTATTTTGATTCAAGTTTGGCCCATCCTAACAGTGATTAAGATAGACCATACCCAAAGTTCAACTAATTAAACTGCTAATTAAAACAACTCTGGCAGAGAACAAGGTAAATACAGCTCCAGCTTTTGTGCGCAGTGGAAAGATGAGTGTCTGAAGACCATTGCACATACTCTCTGATGACAGAGGTTAGGGGCATCTTTTTGGCAAACTTGCGGCCCATAACATAAAGTGACCTCAATATACTCCATGCTGCATGCCACAACAATTTCACATACACAAGCGGCATTAAATTGGCACGTCGCCATCCAGTCTGGCGCTTTTCAACCATGTTGAAAAGTGCTGAACCGCAAGTTGTGTTGTAGCCAATCAGAGAAAAGCAAACTATTAAAAATGTCTGTTTTGGATTTAAACCTTCACTTTTTATAGTACCCCCATAGCAAGTTTTTCCTTTAGTTTTCAAGAATTTGTAGTTAACTAGCAAGTTAATACCAAGTTTTTTTGTGATAGTAAAAATTTTAAATCAGGGGGGAAAGTAGAAGGAGCAGATAATGATGCGCTGTGGAAAATAGCAAGTGACTGCCACGACATAAAGTTAGGTGGACAGAGAGGTGACAAATTCCTGACAAATGGCAGTGAAAATGCCATCGCAAAAAAGAAAGAAAAAAAGCAACACCCAGAAAGAATAATGTTGTCTCTAGCATGGAGGTTAGCCTCCTGTAGAGCAATTCAACAGGGAATCACTGTGGAAAAAAAAATACAAAGCTCAAGAAAGCAAGTTCAAAGTCCATTACAGTTCCATTGAAAGATACATCAGAGGAGGGAAGGAAAGAACTGGGTCCCGGGATCGAGAACATGGGTGTAGTCTTACCCTTCTTCTCTTTTGTCTTATTAGAAGAACAAGATGAGAGGGGTGAACGAGGACCTTGCCCAATGGTGGATAGCTCATTCTCTGTGCCTGACATGCCAACATGTTCAGAGCTAAAAGCACCAAACGTGCCGCAGGTGTCAAGGGAAGCAGTCAGTGCTGCCACAAAGGGAGATGGTTGATTTGCTACGAAAGAGAATGCCAAATAACCAGCTCACAGGTGATGAGCATTACCTTTGGATGTCATGAGACAGGCAGAATGACAACTCGTCATCACTCTAGAGCCACCAGAGCTGATTTATAACTCATTTCGTTCTAATGTTCTACAATCTTCTGTTCAGTATTGAACTGAACCAGCCAAGACCAGTTAGAAGTTCAAGAACTGAGTCTGCTGTTTCAACAGTTACCACGAATGCATGTTCTCACGATCTTGAATGTCACCATCGTAGCTTAGGGGGAAGAAATGTTGTGTTCTTGAGACTTAAGTTTTATTTTCTCTTATATGAGTACTGTCCAGCTATAGGACTCAGCTTGTACATTGTCTTGTCAATAAGTTGCAGCTAGTTTGTGTGAATGGAGCATGCTAAATTAAAAGCTATGCTAAGCTCAACATGCATCTCAATTCTATTGATTCCCCTCATAATAAACCTATTATTTATGAGGGGAATTAATTATGACAAATTAAGATTGTCATAATTATACTGTATGACATTTTATGTTATTTTTCTGCATAATGTGCCTCCTTATTTTATACTGTATTTCCAGACTATTTTATCATAATTAAGTTGAAGAAAAAATTGCAAGTTATCTGGAGTGCTCTTGTTGTTTAAACTTTATCAAATGACAATCTGATTGTGCATTTTTCACACTGATTGAATAGCTTGAAAATGTGCTTCACATTGAGATCAGTTCGCCTTCAATAAAGTTTTTAAAACATTTCAATGAAAACGAACTGATGTCAGTGAGAAATGCACATTTTCAAGCTACTGGACCGAAAACATGCCAAATTCATTGTAAATAGTTGGTTTTAAGCCAACTATTGGAATAGCTATTTAAGCCATACTATAAACACAGTATTATTTAAATTGTATGAGATGTAAAATGTTTTACTTACTGAATTATATTCAATCAAATTCCTGAGGTAACCATAATTGTATTGGTGGACATCTTTTACCAGCAACTTTAAAAACAACACAATCACATGAAAAGATAATCTACAGAGTGGACTGAAAAAACCATCACCAATTTTTAAAGAACGTTTTCTCATGAACCACTTACGCTAGACGAAAACTAAAACTATTACATGAAAGCTCAATTCAATATCTTTCCAAAAATGTACAATTCTATGCTATGGCTTCCGTAGTCTGCAATAGCCACGCAAAATAAATGTACCCTAAAAAGTTGTAAAAAGTGTTTACAAGTACAAGGTGAGTTCAGTGCATTTGCATAACTGTTCAGTGCAAAAGCAAACAATAACTGCTAAAACGAGGGAAGCAAATCAAGTTTGTGATACAAATATCATCTGGCTTTACTGATGCATTTACAAACCAAATCCAGAAAAACTCACTGTTACAATCACGCATCATGAAAGCTTACTTAAGAGAAAAAGACAAAACAGGAACTTTATTATACAACTTTTTTTAGATTACTTTTTTTGCGTGGTAATTGCAACCAAACTATGCATGCCATAGCATAGAATTATGTAATTAAAAAAATATTGAATTGAGCTTTCATGTTGCAGTTTCAGATTTTATCTAGCATAATCGATTCATAAGAAATCGTCATTTAAAAATTGGTGAATTTTTTTTTGGCCCACCAGATATAAGCTTACTATTCATAAGGATTCCATTCATGGTCATTATCCCATCAAAGTTCTAATTTCATGCAATTATTAGCCAAAAAATCACACAAATTTGGTGACAAATGCACAAATGTCTCGAGAGAAAAAAAGAGGAAAAAGAATTCAAATAATAAAAAATACAATTTAAACTTTCATTAAATTTTGGTGAATTAAACAACGAAATCCCTAAGTACATGGTGTCCCTTAAGCCTCAGTGCAGTTGAAGCAGTTAAAAAGATCAAAACTGCACCAACACTCATGAACCACATGCATAAATACTGATTCAATATTGTCATACCTGAAAAAAGTGATTGGCAATTTTTAAAGAAACACCACTTCTACAATGGCTGATTACAAGATCTTCTCGTTCCTAAACAAAACAAAATGACAACTCTAGTAAGTTTAACAGAAATTTTATAAAATTTTAAGCTAGCATTTGCTATGTACAGATTGAAGTTAGTTAGTTAGTTATTTAGGTTTTGGAGGCGCACCAACTGCCAAAAGGCTTGTTATATCACCCACTGAAACACAGAAATCACATAAAACTATATAAGCTGGTCAAGACCCGATAGCTTCAAAAACCTATACAAACAATGGATGGTACGAACGTGGTTCCCCAGCACCTCCGGAAGCGAGGGGGGCAGGAGGCAGCGCCTGCGAAGTGGTTCGT
>JAQIWH010006496.1:0-12774 GCA_034695005.1 Cryptops parisi
ATACTCTAACTGTAACGAATATTGAGTTGAATGAATAAATAACTGTAACGAATATTGCGACAGCAATATGAGATATGGCAGATAACAACTTTCCCGTCATTATTGACGGGCTATTTACTAGTAAATAATAATTAAATCAACATTCGCCATAAAAAATATACCAATTATTTACAGTTTAAAATTTTGTTTATTTATTTTTATTTAAAATTTAAAATGTTAATTATTTATATTATACATAGTTTTCCCATTTTTTATGTTGAAATTCAATGGAAATAATATGACACGTATAAATATAACATTAAAATTATAGAATAAAGATCATTTTTATGAAACTATACGATATATTATAAATAATCTATTAATCATATAAAATAATTTAGAATTTGAATTAAAAAACAAACAACTGGTAAATACGTTTAAAAAATTTCGAAAATTCAGATATTAATTTTCAGTAGTGCTATATTATACAGGGTAATCAAAGTGTATGTGTGTATTTCTATATCTATAACAAACAAAAAGTAAAAAGAAAACAAAATTTAATTATCAGATCGCGCTATGTTTAGCTACATACTACGTGCAGTAGTTTCCGATTCTGTCGGTAGAAGGTTACGTTACTGAGCGCGATATTGCTTTGTGCGTAAAAGACGACGGGATCATGCATTTGTACAAACTAAAACACGCCAGTCGGTTCGTTTGCTTACTACAAAGCCGCCCTCGAAAAAAAAACACGCGCCATATGCTGACTCGTCTGCATTGTTAGGTAGCCACGCGGCACAAAGTGTATTTTCAACACGTGGACTTTCCATAATCCTCATCATGAGTACTAATAATACTCCTTTTCTTCGGCGGTGAGAGTTTTAATCCCCCAACAATATACTACTAGCCTCATTGAATATAACCGGTTTGAAAAAGCCCCCATATTCCAAACGACAACAACATCAACCGGCATCCTCTCGAAAGAAGAAAAGGAGCAGACCTCATCGATCGACTGTCAATAATAATAATAACACTGACTCATCATCATCTCCGCATAGTACATCATACAGTTTGAACTTGAGAAGAAACACAACTCACTAACCATGTCGGCAGCGAAAGCAGCCGACAACAACACCACCAAGTACACGGAGGTCCCTTTGACCGACAAAGCCAAGTATGGTGGCGATGGTGACGGGGTTGCGGGTAACGGAGGAAATGGAGAACAACAAGTCGTGGGTCTCAAAGCCAAGATGGGGCTTCTCAACGGGGTGTCGGTGATCGTGGGCAGCATCATCGGCAGCGGCATCTTCATCTCGCCGTCCGGCGTGCTCAAAGAAACCGGCAGCGTGGGCATGTCGCTGGTCGTCTGGCTCATCTGCGGCGTGTTCTCCATGATCGGCGCCTACTGCTACGCCGAACTCGGGTGCATGATCACCAAGTCCGGGGCGGACTACGCGTACATCATGGTCAGTTTCGGACGGTTCCTCGCCTTCATCAGGCTGTGGGTCGAGTGCGTCATCGTGAGACCCTGCTCCCAGGCTGTCGTGGCCCTCACGTTTGCCATCTACATCCTAAGACCCTTCTTCCTCACCTGTGATTCTCCCGACGAGTCCGTCAGGTTACTAGCTGCCGTGGTGATATGTAAGTATAATAGTCTCATCCCATATCCTAGAACAATATGTTATATCCTATATAATAAAATATGTATCTTATGTCGTTAACTGAGTGGGGTACACCGCATTGTCCAGCTTGTGTACCCACAAAACCTTAATACAACACGAAATGTACCCTTTTATACATTCTGTTTTTCACGCATACGTTTTAAAACTTGAAAAAAAATTATGTACACACTATTTATCACAGAAAATGTACTACAACCATAGTGAATTGACTGAGCTCGTTTTGAAGCGATTCAATGAAAACGAGCTGAACTCAATGTGAAACGCACGTTTTCAAACGATTCGTAAACAGCTAATTCCTTTTCAATTATCTTATACAGTCTGCTTTTATGTACCGGTACGGTATGTAATTTTAATATGATTTTTAAAAATTTATTGTAAAAACGGACTGTCAAAGCTAACTAAACAAAAAGGTGATCTTCGATTTATGCGAGAGGGTTAAGGTTCTGCACCAAAACCTCGCATAAAATCGAACAAGAGATTGAAATTTCCCCCATGAAGCGGCAAAACTGCATTGGCGCTAACACGTGGAGCGCATATTGTGTGGCAGGTGCAGGGGCGTTCAGTCAGTTGTGTAGCTAATTAGCGATATCGCATAGAATGTACGGGTACAGTACTCGCATAAATCAATAAATCGAGGGCTTCCCGCACACTATATAGGCCCACTGTTGTCTATGACTGAGTGTCAATTGTCCCGGAAATGGATGGCAGAATTTTCAGATTCTGACATTTTCATTCTGCTACAACCTAGTTTTCAGTTAACTTCATGGGCTTGCTGCTTTTTATTTTATTTTAGTTATGTTTTGTTTGGGGTTAATGAATTTTTAAGTGATAGTTTACATTGTAAGTGTCTTTTTATTTTCATTGTTCGTTTTTGGGTTTTATACTACAGTAATTGAATCCCACAAATTGGCAGAATCTATTATTCGGACATTGTTTTTAATTCAGCTACCGATAGTTTTCTGTTAATGGTAACAGCGTTACTATTTCTGTATCAGAAATTGGCAAACTTTCACAAACTGAAAGTGTGACTGACTACTGGCAGAATACTATTCTGACAAATTTTTATACAGTTGATATATGAACACTTAAAAAAATGCTATAACTTTACAGTAAAGTCGCACATCAAATCAATAACGCTAAAAATAGTGTACATCATTTCTAAGGATTGGTGAAAATTGCAGAACTGAACTGAAGTACAAAACCTTAACTACTAAACAGTAAACTGTACTTTTACACAAAATCATCACAGTTGTAAAAGACAATAAACAAACACTCACTTTGTTTTTCGTTCGAACTAGTTGTAGTAAATAAGAAACTGTAGCAATTGTTTACAAATCTTAAAAGTGTAGTCGGCTATTGATTTTGCCAAACTTTATAATTAAAACTAGTAGGAAGTGAGGAACAGACCAATAGGAAGACTGCACTGCAGTCATTAGGTCCACCTATACTTACACAATGCTATCTTAAAACTCCTCATTGTCAACCGTAACCTACTTTGATATATAGTGCATGTGACAAGTTACTCAAGATATACCCCCCTCCCCCCCCTTTATCAGCACTAATTACACAACCTCCACAACCACCCGAGATAAAGTGTACGGTACTTCGATAATAGCGCGTGCGTAGAATAGTACAATATTATTACTATTAAGTGTATTTTTCTTTTTATACGTAGTACATAAAGTACATTATTTCTTTGACACCGCATCCTGTCATTTGCACTGTCACTACCTGCTTGAGTACAATGTGAAGAGGACCCACGTCCAGGGCAATCAATTTAAGTTTGGCATAAAGCCAAAATCGAGAAGTGTACATTAACCTTATGTACTAAAGGGTTACTAAACTATAGTACCAGAAGTTTCGTAATAAAGTTTAAACGTAACAATATCCTAATTTCGACCAATTAATTTTGTAAATTGCACATATTACAAACGTGATTTTTTTTTAACAATCATTGCATTTTCTAATATATCCTACTTATTTTTATAAAAAAAACACAATTGATTTAATGTTACATTTAATGTTTAGCTAGACGGATTCAAATGATAATGATATGACAAAGCAGTTGTATGTATGGATATTGATTTTATTTGGTCTAAAACCATTTAAAAAAAACTGAATCATGGCCGCTTTTTAAATAACAGTATCTGTAGGAAGAAGATACTCTTTATATTAGCTTCACTTGTGAGTTTGTGAGCTGGGAATTGAACGTATACTGCCATCTACAGTCATTTATATGAATATACTGTATAGTCCAATATGTGCGAAAAACGCATGAAACGAAAACTGCATTAAGTCCAATGTAAAATAAACATCGCACAAATAACATGGAAGTAATATTTTATAATTAGAAGAGATATGCAGTTGGATTTGTACATTTTATAAATATACTTAAAATATAGTATATTGAGTACAATGTACTATATTGTCAGCTGTTATCTGTTTACTTAAGTCTAAGTGTCAATATACAGTACTAAAAAACAACAACTTGCTTTTCAAGCTCTAAAAAACAAGACCATTATTTTAAGTATTACTTAGTTGTGTATTTTTTGTGGGGGTTACCATTTTAATGGTACTACTCGTGGTGTGTTAATGTAGAACAACAGGGTGATATCTGTTTACTCCCACCGTGAAATAGAACAAAGACAAACACGAAAACAAACCCTAGAATTTGAACCCTAAACCCCAACCTTGTGTTATTTACCTTCACCACCACCCTAAATAGGTTGCACTGCACACTACAAACTGGGGAGTCTTGGGGCAGAACCGTGGAGCCTGGCTTTGGGTGGGCTGGTCTGGTCTGGGTGTGAGAACAAGTACATCAAAATTTATATACTGGCATATAATGTTTTATCCAACAAAATTCGTGCTTATTTTGGGAGTATTAATGTTACTGGTTAACATTATTATGTTGTGTTGTTCGTCATAACAACTATATGTATATATATATCATAATAACTGTATCATGTATGATATAATTATTAAATATATTTGAAGGTTAGAAGCAGGAAGTTGTGAATGAATAACATATGGTATCATTGATGAAGAGAAAATATTAACTGTATTTCACGCGTTATTTTTTCGGTACAAGTTTACGGTCGAAGTATACCAAAACGAAAAAACCATAATTACATTTATTTTATTATTATTGAAATAAAATTTTATCGGAAATTGGCCACAGATACTGATAAAATTTGAAAGAAAGGATTAAGTTTCATCATCGATCCAACTGGTACAAATGAAGCTATTTTTTTTATTATGTGTACAAATTTTTTTATATGTATTAAAAAGCACTAGATGGTCACCATTAATGGCATTTTGCCATGTGGTTATTTTTTATTATTATTATTATTATTATATAAAAAAATTAAATGGAACGATAAAGATTGTTTTTGAAAATGTCAAACTTTGTATGATTTTTTAATAAATGCTTTCTAAAATTATTTCGAACTTTATGTAATAGTGTTGAAAAAAATGGTTTAATTCTGCGGGTAAATTGGTTTTGGAAAATGATTTTTCATCAACGTTTCGCTTTTCTAAGGGCTTGTTTCGAGACAAAAAAAAACAACTTTTATTTGTTTGTTTTATATCTATCCACTCAACTCAAAACCAGTGATAATACTCATAATTATGGTGATTTTCACTTCACACCAACGTTTCGCTTCTATGTCAAGAGCTTCACTAGGAAGCATGTCGAAAAAAAAATTTAACAAAAAGGAAAAAATTCCCTTTCACTTTTCATTTTTTCATAAAACTTTTGCGTTATTGTAATGTTCGATATGATGAAATAAATCCCAGACTCCGATGAAGCCTTTAAAAGTAGGCAAAACGTTGGAGAGCGAAATGGAAAAAAAAATAATTCCCGTATGTTAAATTAAAAATTGGGTTTAAACCCAAAATAAGTTAATTAAAATACTAAACCAACCTCAATAAGATTAAATTTTCAGTGTCATTAATTAGTAGTGAGGCTTCAATTCTGATGAAGCTTTTCGAAGGAGGCAAAACGTTGGAAGTGAAGTGAATAAAAATTAATCCGCTTGTTTCAATTAAGTTAAAATCAATTGGAACAATACCTTAATTAAAGAAGTAAATTAACCTCAGATTGAGAGTCGGATTTTTTATTATCTTTTGTTAGAATTTTCTTTTGTTAGATTTTGTTAGACATTGTTTTTGTTTTCATTATGAAAGAGCACCTGGTGGTGTATTATACTTGATTATGATACGTTTCACCTTTACCATATTGATTTCAAATTATAAAATATTTAATATAAAAATATGTATACGTAAATACAGATATGTAAGTATCGATACTTACATGATACATTTGAATAAAAATAACAATATATACGTACTGTGAAGTGTGAAGCATGCAATCGCAAATTTCGAAGTCCATAATCGCGAATGTTTGTAAACCGAAAATAAATTGGTCAATTATGAAATAATTATTATAAATATATGTAAATATCGAAACTTGGATACATTTAAATGAAAATATCAATTTATATGTGCTGTGAAAATGAACAAACAAATTCGCGAATTTCGAAGTCCATATTCGCGATTATTTGTAAATCGTGAAAAGATATTTAAATCTAGAAATCTTCTTGCGGAATATTGATATAAAAGGAATTAATCTGAAAAAAATAATTACGATTGGTACAAAAATGTACACACAAAAAAAAGGTAAACTAAAAAATAGTTACATTTCAACAGTGATTAGTACTAACAACCAATTTTAAAATGTGAAACCTACTTAATTTCCTGTTTTTAACACGTCTTTTAAAAAATCAAAATTTAAAAAAAAAATTTTTATGATCACCCACTTAATTTCCTGTTTTGTGTGTTTAACAACTTTTTTTGTAGTGTAATATGTCTAGACCTATTAACCGCATTTTAATTACCTCCATATATATATATATAACAATTAACCAATACAGTACTCCGAATACAATGAGTTGTTGATCTACAAATCAACACAAGTTTAGTATTACACATTGTTAAATTTTTAATTAACCATTATTCTTCATCATTTTTTGTTCTTCGACTACTTATCCTTTTAGTGTACATTAATACAATGTTATTTGTCATGTGAAACTTTGAAGTATGATCAAGAATTACTTCTATACAGACTAGAACAAGAATTACTTCATTCCAAAAATTACCAACTAATCTTGCTACGGTGCAACGTGGTATTTATAAGCTTTATAGATACCAAATACTGTGTATTGTATTAAAAAAAGGCAAGTTACCCAGAGGGTAATTATCCAGCAAGTTTTTGAAGTTCAATTATCCATTGGTAAGGGTCGTTGACTTAAAGAATGGTTTTTGTTGCCTTCGTTCCAAGAACTGACCTGCCATGACTTTGTTGTAGGACTTCTTTTTGTTCCACTTTACAAACATAGGTGTGCACGATTATATCGAAAAAGAACGCCAATGTCTTGCTAAACTGTTTACATTTTTTTTTGTTTTTTTTGATTAGTCACCTTGTCTGGTTAAAAAGATTGGTTAAAGAGAGGTATTATACCAAAAACTAGTCGTTGTCTGGAGAAATTCCAATATGTTTTGCTACTACCGAAAAAACATTGGTAATCGCTCATTTTGAACATTGGTATGTACAGTTGGGTGTGTTATTTGGTTATTCGACTGGTTTGGTTTGAAACAAAAAATTTTGGTTAAAGGGAAATGGCCAAAGATCAATCATTCTGGTCGTTTTTTGTTTTTTCTTTGGAGATATTCCAATTTTGATGTTTCGTTTTCATACTTTTGAACAGTATTGTACTGTATTCATTTGAACGTTGGTATATACACTTGGATATTTTCTCTGGTTTAAAAATATTGGTACCAAAAAAATTACCAAAGATTTGGCATTTCTGGAGACATTCCAATTGATTTTGTTTCATTGAGTTCATAGAAAAGGCAAAGAAATTGGTAACTACCCATTTTGAACATTGTTAGGTACACTATGGTATATTCTTTTTGGTTATTCAGCTAGTCTGGTTAAAACAAAAATTGGGAATTTCTGGACAAATTCTAATTTATTAGTTGAGTTCATACTTGGAAAAAACTTTGGCGTTTACACGTTGGTGTAATTTTTGGTCATTCACCAAGTCTGGTTAAAAAAACAATTGGTTTAAAGAGAAATTAACCAAAGATTGGGCAATTTCTGGAGAAATTTTAATTGATTTCGGTTCTTTTGAGTTCATACTCAAAAACATTTGGTAAATACCCATTTTGAACATTGGTATGTAATGTACACGTTGGTATAGTCTGTTAGGTTTAGACAGCTAGTCTGGTTAAAATATTTAACGATTAAAGAAAAATTTGGTATTTCTTGAGAAATACCGACTTATTCGTTTTTTTTTAGTTGATATTTTTTTTATAAACAAAATAACCTTGGTAGCATATACCAGTACTTTTGTGTTATTTTTGGTCATTCACCTAGTCTGGTTAAAAGTTGGTTAACGAAAAACTTTCAACGTTTGGTAATTACTGGACCGATTCCAGTTTTCTTTTGAGTTCAAAAAAACGTTGGTGAAAAGACCCATTTGAACATGTACTCGAGCTAGATCTTAGGTATATTCCACTGGTTGGCTATTGGATGGTGGCTGACTACCAGCTATAAATGCTATATTACACTTCTGACAAAGGTATATTGTTTTATACATAAGTTATATTGAGTTCAAATTCAAAGGTATGTTCAAATTGGATTATCGTGTTCTTTATACAAGGTGTTCCGAAATTCTTCATACATAGCTAATGTGTGTTCCAGGCAGTGATTTTTTTGTTGATCTGTTTTTTTAGGGTATATTCCTATGAGGTCATATGCATATACTTTAGCTTTTAATTTTATTTTATCGATATTTTTTATCGATGTTGATTTACAGTTGTTTATGAGAATATATTCTGTAGTCCAATAAAATGCATAAAATGAGAACTGCATAAATCAAAAAATAAATCGAATGTAAAAACAAAACAAACGGGCGCACCCTGTTGCGTCTAATCTTGTTTCGCCTAATCCTGTTTCGCTTAAAAATACAGTAATTGTTTTGACTCACTCAGGCGAAACGGGGAGCCAAGAAACAAACATATAAAACGAAAATTGCAGAAATCAAAACTGGAATTATTCAAAACACTCGCATAAATCAAATAACGAACTTCTCAAAGAATTGAACAAATTTCAAGTCGCATAAATCAAAACATCACAAAGTTCAATACTTGTTTTTGAAGAAAAAAAACGCACTGCTCATAGGCATTTTCTTGTAACGTTTATAGGTAATAAGTACATTCTTTATTCTAAAAATAAAATAAAAAATAGTGTTCATGTCCTGTGTTGACACTGGTATGGAAATTTTTTGGGGCCCCCTGTATAATGTTGTTCTTTTGTCAAAATCATGGATGGTGAAAAGCAATAGAATCATGATCTCCGATGGAAAACCATATTGGCATTACCCCTGTGAATAGACTTTTCAGTACACCCTGTATATTCCGCATACCTTGTCTTGTACAATAAAAACTGCAACCGTTACTTACATTCGCAATCTCATTATACAACCACTTTCATTAATTTCACTTTCTCTCAAACAAGTGTCAACTTTTTTTTTTCGAACAGGAAATTTTGAGTTGATAAGATAGTATTACTGGAGTTGAACCGCAAGCGCATTACACATTGAAGCCAAAATCAATTTTGTTTCTTGGAAGACTAATGATGATGAAATTGTAAAAACCATGTTGACGCCACTTCCACCACCAATCGATAATTACTTTCAAAATAAAAATCGCACATTTCAAATATCCACATTAATGTTGTACATTGATACAGTACAGTACATACAACGACAGCGATGTTTTAAGTTTCCCCCCAATGAACTACGTTTCAATTTGGTGACAACTGACAATGACACTACTACTACTACTACTACTACAACCTTGAACTCTTTTTGCGACAAGTCACATTTGAATAAGAAGAAGACGGATTTGTTTTGCATGTTGAACAATCATTGTGTCATCAAAACTTTACTCACGTTTGACTCACTAGCAAAATCACAATTGTTCACTTATTTATTGAATAATTCCTTTTGATGTTTAACAAAAGTATACTTGTTTTGTTGTTTATCTTTAATTGCAACATAATTTATGTTAGTGACCTTGTAACTAAAAAAAACAAAAAAAAACAAATAAACAAAAACCACGTGTTCATTTTATAATAACACGTAATAGTGGCCATGTTCGTTCACTGGAAACAACTCTACACATGTCATCATTATGTGATTAACTCCAATTGGGTAAAATTAACTTGTTAACAAACTGGAGTGATTTTTTGTTTCTTGATATTTTTTTATACTCTTGATATTAGCTTCACTTGTGAGTGAGTTTGTGAGCTGTGAATCGAAAGTATACTTACAGTCGTTTATGAGAATATAGTCTAGTTCAATGTGCCCAAAAACGCATATATAAATAAATAAATCGGAAACAGTAGAAATAAATAAATAGATTTACTCAAAACTCGCATTAATCCAAATATCGACGTTTGCATAAACCGAAATTCGCATTAATCAAAGATTCGTATAAATCGAAAACGTGCAGAAACCAAAAATGGAATTGCTCAATACATGCATAAATTGAAATACTCAAAAGATCGCATAACTCGAAACATGCAGAAATCAAAAGATTGAAGTTATGTATGCACATACATGCAATATACGACAGGTATACTGGTATACTTATGAGTATGTTGTAATAACATAAAAGAGTTAAAGTATTTTTAATGTACAGTACTTTTATTATTTTGTTATAAAAATATATATATATAAATAAATAAATAAATAAAATACTGTATTTGCATTCTACTGTCATGGTTTAAAAATTTGATGATGTAGGTGTAATCACGACATACTAGACTGAAGTTGGTATAGTATGTCATGGTGTATGACAGATGGCGACACTAATTATATTTTTCTTTGTGTAATCTACTTTTATACAGTATACTAGTTGCCTAATTAATTAATTAATTACTTTTTCGTTTCTTTATAGGTTTATTGACATTCATTAATTGCTGGGACGTTAAATGGGCAACGAGGGTCCAAGATTGGTTCACATACGCCAAACTACTTGCGCTATTCATCATCATCACCACTGGCATCATTCAGTTATGCAGAGGTAATTTTTGTGTATTTATAATTGAAGGCTTGCCCAGAATAACGTTGTATGTTACAAAAAATCAGTATTGAGATGACAGTATTATGGAAAAACATGCTTCATATATGGGCCAAGCTAGTGTACATATATCTACAAACGTACATATATCTTCAAAATTGATCACCTAATAGGTGACAATCAATGTGTTGCTGAATACTTCTTTTGCCATTTACTCAAACTATGAATTGTTAAATGCAACGTTATTCCGGGCAAGCCTTCAATTATACATTGAACTAGCTATATGCCCGTCAACAATGACGGAAACATTTTTGATCATGTTGCCTGGCAAATGACATCATTCTAGAGTGTAAATAATTGAGCAGCATCTGCAAAAAAAATTTCTGATTTTCTGTGTGACAGACATACAAACAAACATACAGACCAAGCAAATTCTATTGTTAGATGTATATTTTTTTTTATAATATCTATTCATAAAATGAAACTAAATACCTGATAGTCTATATAGTGGATAGAATGACAGGTGTTGGTTACCATTTCACAAAAGAAAAACTGGTATCGTTCATACTATAGGGTAGGGCACCGTGCCAAACTTGTAATGTAATGACAATTTTTTTTCTATTCATCATGATG
This sequence comes from Cryptops parisi, assembly GCA_034695005.1. Lineage (NCBI taxonomy): Eukaryota > Metazoa > Arthropoda > Chilopoda > Scolopendromorpha > Cryptopidae > Cryptops > Cryptops parisi. The sequence goes on from JAQIWH010006496.1 coordinate 11,442, forward strand.
ACATTTCTTTTTTTTTATGTATACATATGTAACTTAAATGATTTACGACCTCAACAACTGTTCGTAACACTTAAGTAAAAAATTTGCTCTCAGTACCTGACACGTAATTAATAAACGTGTATTACCAAACACAGACGCCGTTTACACTGGTCATTAAAGAAAATGGTGACTGGTGTGACGTGATACTTGATAACTCCATTTTAATCCGGCATTGCCGGATAATTATACAATTTCGAAATGTATTATTCCTTGAAGCCAACAATTTTGCATTTAGGCTGTTTCTCGGAAAGACTATGGGAAGTCTGTGTGCTTCCAAAAGATTATGACAAAACATTGGTACTTAGGATTATGGAATTCCGAATTAAAGAGGTTCAAAAACGGTTTAATATATATATATATTTATATAAATATAACCACTTTAGCTTACAGTTAACTTAATTATTATAAATTTACAGATATTTTGATCGTATCTTTTAGTTTTTGTAAAACTCAAAATCTTGAAAGTCCAAATGTCCGGAATTCCGGATTAAAGAGATATAAAATCGTTTTAATATAATTAATTATCTAAATACAACCACGTGAGCTTATGATCACCCCAATAAAAAAGTATTATAAATTCAAAGACATTTTTGATGGTATTTTGGGAAGATTCAAAATCTTGTGCAAAGTCCAACTATCTGGAATTCCAGGTTAAAGAAATTCAAAGGCATTTTAATATAACACATTTATATAAATACAACCACTCTAGCTTACAATTAACCTGATAAAGTATTATTAATTTAAAATCATTTTGGTGTGTCATTTTTGGAAGGTTCCAAAATCTTGGTGGAAATTCCAAATATCCGGAATACCGGATTAAATAAAAGGCGGGTTTAATATACATGTTTATATAAAATAAATACAATCACTTCAGCTTACAATTAACCTAATAAGAAAGTATTATAAATTTCAAAGACTCTTTTGTTTTTGCAAGACTCGAAGTCTTGTGGTCAGTTCCGTAATGTCCAAACCGCATAACAATTTGTCATTATAACTAATGATCTCGAAAGACACGAAAGTGGTCAATAAACCAACCAGTTCCAACAAGTACTATCTAATCTAAATTTTTAACACGGTTTTTGTGTCGGATAAAAAAAACTGATACAGTAGAAGAAAAAATAAATACTTCTTGATGACCAAGCAATTGCGATAATGTCTGGTCAAACAACAACTCAGATGGGGTTATCATAAACCAATAAAAACTTGTTTATCATACATACATACAAATGTTATTGTATATATATCTATATATTTGTTTTTTATGTTGTATTTTATCCCCATTGGGATGTGAAAT
>JAQIWH010006497.1:0-12772 GCA_034695005.1 Cryptops parisi
TATGTGTATATATGGTAGGGCAGCTCCTGTACCTTGGGACGTCTTGTATTTAGGGACACGTCCCTTGTATCTCCATTAGTTTAAAATATTTTACACTAACCATATAGTGTTACGCTCATTGAGTACCCGATCCGCCATGTTTATTTCAACGCGATCGGCCGAAGTGTTTAATCGCTGCACATAAAAGTACGTTTTTTGATAGTAAAAGTAATCTTAGTCACTTAACTAGTGAATGGTATCTTGTCCAAACTATCGAAGATTTAGATTTGGCTCTTGAATGTAATGATAATGTATTATGAAGCCTACAACGTGACCAGGTTCAAAGTACAATAAATGCAGTAAAATTTTGTACCACACGTTGAAGCCTAGGTGATATCTTGCACATTGGGACACAGGTTTATGTTGTACCTTGGGACATGTCTCAAACAGTGATGGGCGACACTATCAAGTCCCAGACAGTGATAAAGGTGATGGCCCTTGCGTTTGTACGCTTCTGGATGAGGATACCAGCACACATCTGATGAACAAGATTCAATGCTATCTTCACACTCATGTTTAGACCCGGACGTTGAGGGTAATACAGAAGAACAAGAATAAAGAATGAAATTTGAGAGTAGAAAGAAATTTTTATAGAGCTGTATACGAAATATACTTGGGTTAATATAAACAATAATATAATTTGGAACAATGCTAATGTTCAAATTTGTTAGTGTCCCAAAGGTACACATCCCAATGACCCAAGGTACACTATTGTTCTTGTACCCTGAGACAGTGGCAGGGGGTTACTTGTTATTTTTAATGCTATCTTTAAATTGGTGATATTCCACAAGAAAATTCATACTTAAAATATTTATGTAGTTTATGCTGTCAGTAATACAAATTATGCGTTAGTAACACGTTATTAAAGTTAAAAATTCTAATGTCAAACTTGTTCCAAAGTACAAGAGTTTCCTTTACACTATAATAAGTATACTTTATATATACCGGTACATGAAAATTTCATCGTTTGATTCATAGCACGTACCTATATTATTATTTGTCATGGCCTTATCAAAGTGTAACATTCATTTTGAAACACCATGTATAATATGATATATACAAAGCATACCATACAACGTATAAAATTTAATATGTTGTGTATTATCGAGAGTAGCCAATGATGTTCAGGCGGTTTTTTCAACAAGACTTGCTTTTAAAAGAGAGTTTAATATTGTAAAAAAAAACCGTCTCAACTTTTATGGTTCCCCGATAGTTTACTGTGTATCACATAGTGCACTTTATTGACATTCCGTTCCTTTCGTCACACAAATGCTTGTAGGATTATTGGCACAGCAACTTTATTAGTTTGTCGTTACTATGACAACCGATACTTCTTGGCAAAACGTCCTTTTTATACCTTATTTGCCGACTTAATCGTCAACTTGGCTCGTTTATTTCATAGAGACAACTTTTTTTTTTATACCTTTCAAGGCAAAAATGATAGCTCACCATTTATTTCATCTAAACGAGATTTGTGTTTTTTTTTTGTGTATATCACATTCTTTTGTGTGTATGTGACATTTTTTTCTTGTGCTACAAAAAGGTCACATCTTTTTGTAATAGTGAAAGCTCTCAAGTCGGTAATTATTTTTATTGCCTTCAATTTAAGAAAGAGAGTGAACCCCGAGCTTTATTGTAAAACAGATATGTAATACCTTGATCTCTTGTTCGGTTGACAGTTTCTGAGTTGTCTATTTTAATTGAATCGTTATTGTAATCTATTAAGTGCATAAGAGGGTTTTATTACAATGATCTTCGATTTACTTTCTACTTTACATTCTCATTCATTTTTTATTCGATAGACGCCGAATCAAAAACGGAATGTGAAATTTGCGATATTTTAAAGAGACTCGATTTTTTTATCGAATTCCTTTTTTTTATTATATCATATAATAAAAAAATTGTATTTATTGACAATTTTTAAATAGATAGATGCGCTATATGGACTTTGTCTTTATAATAAGTGGACCACGTAAACCTGGACCACAGTTTACTTGATACCACATAGACAATTACAATTTATAAGCGCGTCATATAGACTGCGTCTATTTGTTTCGTGAAAATCAGTTTGAAATGAAAACCTATTAAACAATTAAGTACCTAATAAAATTCGTGCGGCTTCTACGATATACGCTCCAATAATGTTGTTGCGTTTTTATTTTTTTACCAACCTAGGTTAACTTATTTTGCAGAAAAATAAAAGGCGCAAGAACGTTATTGGAGCAATAACTAAAAACGCCCGAATTTTATTGGTTACTTGATTGTCAAATGTTTTGTGTGCCATGATAAAACAAAAAGATATTTTTACAAAACGAATACTTTATTTTATATCTATACATTATGAGGAACCTATTAATAATGTACGTGTCTAAATGGTCTACATGTCTACAAGTATATAATAAATTTATTTTTATATTTTTTATGTTAGCTCCACTTGTGAGTGAGTGAGATTGTGAGCTGGGAATTTAAAGTAAACTGCCATCTACAGTCGTTTATGAGAATTTACTGTATAGTCCGCATAAAACGAGAACCGCATAAGTGTTTCGCATAAAAAAAAAACTAAGTCCAATGTGATTAAAAAAACCGCATAAATAAATTTTTACTAATATATAAATGTGAAAGTCTGTCTGTGTGTTTGTGACTCCACCACGCAAAAACTACTGGTCCGATAAACTTGATTTTTTTGTCAGCATATTAGAGGTCCCAAATAACATAGTAAGTGAGTTTCATCTAGATTAAATGTACGCTTTGATAACTAATCTCAGATAATCACGATATTCTTATAAGCTTCGTGCTGTGGGCAGCAGTGTGGAGCGAGTGTTGCGCCTGCGCATGACGTGCCACGATAGTGGTACGTTTAAAGTGATTTTCGTTTTATTTGTTTAATTGTAAAACGACAGCGAGCGAAGCCGCGGATACCGCTAGTAAATAAATAAATCTAAAATTGCAGAAACCAAAAATCGAATTGCTTAAAACTCAGATTAATCAAATATCGAATGACACAACGATCGCATGAATTTAAATTCGAATAAATCGAAAATCAAAAGTGGAATTACTCAAAAAATGCATAAATTGAATACCAGAAGATTGCATAAATTTTAATCCGCATAAATCGAAACATGCAGAAAATGAAAATTTTTTTTTTGCATTATGTATACAGTATTCTTTCAATATGTGTCGATTTAGAATGTTTGGAATGTGTATGCGCTTTGATAATGTAAAAGAGTCGGTGTTTTTCTTGTTCCCTTTTACCCTCTACAGTCTACACCACATGTGGTGTAGGGAAAAAGATTAGGATCACTCACACCAACTCTCACTGGGAGAGTTGGTGTGAAAAGGTGGGTGGCAGTAAGAAGGGTTAAAGAAAACGACCAAGCAAAAAGAAGCAGCTTGTCATAGCAACCGCAAATTGTAACGAATGTTGTGAAGCAACATGAGTTAAAACGATATAAAACAAAGATAACGAAATCAAACAAAAATATAAATTTCCCGTCATTTTGACGGGCTGTATACTAGTATATGTATATGACAGTAGAATATATAAAGAGTAGCTTATGCCTAAAAAACATTTTAAATGTTCGTGTTTCTTTGTCTGTATGTGCGTTATTTTCTGACAAAGAAAATAACGCACAAACTTTGACGGATGTGGTAATCTGAAATTTCTTGTATTTAAAAAAACAACTTGTTTATCACAGTGAACCTTAAACATTCGCTGATGTATTCGGCAGTTTCTCTTATTCGCGATTACAAAATTGCACTTCACGTTCATGATCTATTGACTTTTTTCTTTAGCCTCCTATCTTAACCTTTTTAATTCCTCATTTTCATTATTATTATTTTTAATTTTTCACCATCCAGTTGGATCAAAATAATCGAAATAGATATACAAAATTGAAAATTTGTAACAAAAAATGCAAATATAACAAACAAAACAATAATAAATAGTACTACTATTACATGCATGTGTTATGATTCATTACACATGCCTGTCATGTGTTGGATGAATTTAAAGTTAGCTGTAGCAAATTGTAATGTTATGCTGGAAAGCTTGAAAAAGCTGTAGCAATGCTTTGTGTTATGCAGAAAAGCGTTAAAGTTGTTGCTTGTATTATGCTATAAGTATGCTGTCTATTATTATAATGCTTAGAATCAAAAGATCACTGTGACAAATTTTGAAATTCGCGAATTTATTTAAGAGTTTGCTTATTTGCGATAAGACATTTGTAGATTTTTATACGTTCTCACATGAGTTTTGCTTTTTATCTTAACTGCATTAAGAAATTATCTAGAAATTATCCAAATTAAAATAAATTAACAACATCATTAAAATTATTAACTTAATCACAACAATCCTCTCCTTTAAAAACCCACTGTAAACGTAAACAAAAAATTTAATTAGGGGGATGCTCAATGGATATTGGTTGACTTCCTAACAAAATTTTATCATTAACAAAATAAACAAATACTAAATAAAGCCTAAAACCTAGTTTGATGTTATCATACCAAATTTCTAGTCAATCGAATGAAAGGCGTAGAAGTTACGTAGAATACAGTATGTTACCATCAAAACCCGACATACGGCAAAACCCAGTTGTGACTAGTCAAAACTACTGATGGATTTTGAAATTAGCAATTCAAACGTTTGCCGCCCTTTGGTGTTGACATTATTTGAAATTTGACAAATCTGAACGGGTTTTAACTTAATTCGGGTTTTGACGGTAACATATATACAGTAGTTTATTAAAAGTAGTATTGACTGATTGTATTTTTTTTTGTATTGTTGAATCAATTGTATTTTTTGTCATATTTTTAGCTGTTGTCGCAACGGGTGGGAACAACGAGGAGTTCATCTAGTGAAACTTACATTGCTACAAACAATCGCGAATTATGGGAACATATGCTCCAATATGGAGTAGACACCATCGACGAGGGTATCAATCAACTCAGGTAAGATCACATATTTTTTATACTTTTATTGATTATTTTTATATGTTAAAAGTTGTGTGTTAACGATAAGTTCAAAAACATTGCGTATCAGTTTATTTCAAAAATGACAATTTTGGTATTGAATACGTTTCCATGGATGACACTGATTTTTTAGAACGATTGAAGTTGTTAATAATTAACAACTTCACAACTTGACAAATACTGACACACCTCAATTATTGAGGTGTAGCCAGTATTTGTGTTGACAACAAGAAACTGAGTCAACTCGTTGTCGTTGCTAATTCACTTGGACTCACCTCAATGGGAAATTTCAACATCTTAAAAACATTAAAAAAAATGTTTTTGTTTTAGAAACGTGGGAAAAAATAAGCTTTAAATTTAATTAACGTTGCTCTCTTTGCAAAAAGACGCAGAAAGAAAAAACAAGTTATTAGTGTTGACATTGGCGTTAATGACTTCCTTAGGTTGTTTATTTTTTTTTTACGTTTCTGTCACGAGCTACCGAACAGTTAATTGGTTATTGACGCTCCCTTAAATTAAACTAAAAACAAAAACAAACAAAAAAATGCACTTTGTTTCGATTTAATGTCGCGAGGTGGCGTGGTTGTCGGTTAATTAAATGCACCTCCTTGTAAGGAATTCAAGTACAGTATCTATATGAATTTGTCTACTCTTTTAATGTTGTAAAAATTAGATTTTTATTATGCAGTATTTGTCATAAAAATATATCAAAAAATCAGGTATCCAGAATTTTCATGTACCCATAATTGACATTAAAATTTGATGTTGGTGGAAAAAAATCTGATTTGTTCGACAATAATGGCAAAAATATTGGATATAATAAATCTGTAAAAGGAATTTTATAGTAACCAATTTTTAAAATAAACAAAATGACCGTTTTCCGTAATTGTATGCATCCGGAATTATCATTAAATTTGAATTTGGTTATAAAATTTTAATTGGTTAGCGAATAATGGCAAACAAATTGGATGTAATGATTTGTAACATTCACATTAATTATATACAGTACTGTATAAATTTTCTAATTTTTAATACGGTTTTATTATTATTTTTTATCAAAATATAGAGAAAAATTTTTTCCGAAATTTAAATGTATCTGGAATTGGCATTCAATTTTAATTTGGCAGTAAAATTCAATTTCTTAGAAAATAATTTCAAAAAAATATGGATATAATTTCGTTATTAATTACAAACTATGAAAACAAAATCAGTTATCCGGAATTTTCATGTATTCGTAATTAAGATTAAATTTGAATTATGTGGAAAAAAATTAAATTTCTTAGAAAAGTAATGAACAAAAAAATTGAAAATAATATTTGTTACATTAGTCTAGACAGAATGTCGACAAACGTTGTCTCTATTCTTTACTGTCAATCCATCTCCAAAACCAGATTCACTCTTGGCGATTGTCGATAAGGAGGCCACATTAAGTTGCGAGTGATGGGTGACATTCGAACCATCTATATAGATATATCACTGTTCGGTGTCGAATGAAACTCTTTAACTCATCAATTTTCTCTTCTTATCGATCACCGAGTGAGTGTCTAGTGTAGTTTCGTTTGTCTTTTCCTTGTTCGATGAATGTGCTTTTTCTCCCCTAAATAAATCCATAAGAAGTGTTTGTTTCCAAATGATAAAACTCTACAACTAATAAGCCTAGGTATATGTAATTTAACATATTTATTAAAGGAGTCATATACATGAATACCTCGGTGTTAGTTATTTAATTGCATTTTAATTATAGTTATAATTGATTAGTTTCTAAAAACGCCCACTAGATGGTGCTATATAAAAATTTTAATCTTGCTGTAAATTAGTTCATAAATAGATGGCCATTTAAAAATAGGGTTCAAACTGTGAATTTTAACTTTTAATAGCATTAAAGAAAGATGTTTGTGGATTTTTTTATTAAACTGTTCGTGTTTAACTTGTCGACAGTGAAGCGTAAAGACAAAGCTGTTTTGCAAAACGATTAAGGCGTGACTGGGATTTTGCTAAATAAAATAAAAGGGTTATTTTCTTAATATATTTTCTTCTCTTTGAAAGAAGAAACCTAAGTAGTCGTTGCGTGACTTGGATTTTTCTTTATTCAAAAGTGTTTTTTTTTCGCCCTTTTTTTTACGTGAGTCGGAATTAGAGCGTGTCTGTGGTGTGATGGGGATTTTTTAAAGTGTTTCGAAAGAGGTCGTAATAGTTTTTTTTTTTGGAAAAGTAGAATGGGAAGAAATATGGAAAAAAACAACAACAATATTAAGCAGTAAGCAAAAGAAGAAGGAAAAAACTTGGCTTCTTACTGAAATGGCGTTTGTATGTTATAACCACCAGGTGCAACTCAATTCCCAACTCGTTAACCCTTAATATTCAGGTTTAAACCCTGAATGTTGAAAGAAAGGCTTTTAAAGGGTTGAAAAGTGATGAATGTTTAAAAGTAAGTGTAAATAACGTAAGAGTTAGCTTCGGAGTCAATGGAGCGTTTACTTCGTAATGGAACGCGCGTGCGCAGTTCTGCGTTAAAAAATAAAAGAAAATCCGCCGAAAAACCTGCGGAAAATGGGTGGATTATCGTTTCAAAGTATTCAGAAATGTTAAACTTTGCGAAAAAAAGGTGAAATTTTAAACCTTTTTATCTTACAGCTGTAATGTTTTTAAATAATCTTTTGGAAAACATTATTAATTATGGATTAAAAACAAAGTTTCCACTTATTACTTAAATTTTTACCAGAAACGCGAAAAATCAATTTTTCAAATGTGACATTTTTGGAAGATGTTGAAAAAAAAATGATAAAAAAATTACGGAAACGTAAAAACAGCGCGGAATTTGCTTGATTTGTTAAAAATGTCTTCCTAAAATGAAAATTAATTAAAAAAAAATCTTTTTAAAAAAGAAGAAAATTTGTAGAAAAAACTTTTTTCGCATAAATTTATCAAATTACCATTACGAACTCTAGAAATGTTTTAATGATTGCATGAAATGATAAAATAGAATGAAGCAATTTTTTTTGGGGAAGCATTAAAGTCTTAAACCTTATCAAGAGTGGAAAAAAACTGAAAACAAAAGAAAATGAGAAACTATCGCCACCTGTTTCTTGCTGTCAGAAGCATGTGTCACCGGTTGAAAATATGTATATACGTATGTGTATATATAGATAGATACGTATACAAAAATCCCGAAGCTTTTATGGTTTTTTTTTTTGGTGGGATGTTTGGTGAAGACTGGAAAAGCTCTCGTGAAAATGGATATTTGAGTGAATAATTCGGGTTTCAGTAGAAAAATTGTACTACTTCACTTTTTATTTCTATATATTTTTGAACCATAAATATGCGGAAATACGGCAAGAAAAATATCTTTAAAAATGTGGTGAAACATGGCATTCTAAAGCGAATAGCGCGGTTTTCCATTTCAGGTTTGGAAAATAGTGGAGTTTGGTAAAAACGGATATCAATTTTTGGAAAACTCTACCGACAATTTGTCGAAACAAGTCATTTTCTGTAATCATCATATTGAGCCGAATAAAAGTTTTTGTACTTATTGGATACTTTAGAGTTCATCGTTTTACATGATATGCTACCTTATAGTAACTAAAGGTCAATTTTTTGTAGTTTTTGAAAATTATTAGGGTTTTGGAAAAACCTACTTTTTATGGGGATCTCTATCAATAAAATTTTTTTAGACAAATCACCTTGTAAAGCTTACATAACTATGATTGTACTAAATTATAAAAGGGAATATACGAGGGTGGATCACAAAAAAAAGTTCTACTCGTGAATAAAATAAATGACAAAATGATATAGACACACATTATATATGTCAGTGTAAAGGTACACCCTTTATTAATTTATGCACATATTTGTTTAATCCTTGTAAACACTCATTGGAATGTGTGAGCAATTTTTCGTTGCTCCCCTTTCCCCCAATGGCGAATTCCTCTCCAGTTTTCTGCAACCATTTCAGGGCCACGATTTTCACAGTTTCATTGGTTTGGAATTGTTGTCCTTCAATTTCGCTTGTCATTTTATCGAACGAGTGATAGCCGGACGTCAATAATCACTTTTTCGGTAAAATGACAAACAAAATTGCACGACAACGATTTCAAACCAATGAAACTGTGAAAATGATGACCCGTGATATGATTGCACAACGAATTCGTCAGTGGAGGGGAAAAAGTTGATCACACGTTTCAATAAATAAATGTTTACAGAATTAAACGAATATGTGCATAAATTAATAAAGAGTGTATCCTTACACTAACATACATAATGTGTGTCTATATCATTCTGTTACTTTTTCTTCACGAGTGAAACTCATTTTTGATACTACCTCGTACAAACACTGCAAAAGGGTGGATTAGTTTAGAGTTTTCATTTTACACGGTGATACCATTTAAATCGATGCCTTTAAAGAATGCAGCCTCTTTCCGTTGCATGGACGCATGAAACGTGTCATTTCCGTTTCCGTCTGTCAACCCTGGTTCCATCAGAAAATTGTCACGTGACGTCTGCGGGGGGATAAAGGAAAGAGGGGGGATAAGAAAGAAGGAATAACCCCCACCCCTCTTTACCAGACCTCTCCATTATGGGCATTTGGTGTGCGATCGATTTTTACCAACACGAGGAAGCGATACTTTTCTTGTCTCTTTTCCCCCCTTTTACATCTTTCCCCCATTTTTCTCCATTTCCCCCTTTTTTATCTCTTCTTATATATTCTTTTTCGTCTGCGATTTAATCGGCTTTTCGCAGCAGACGACACATTTCCCCGATGCTGCTGCTTTTTCAAGCAACTCCAGTAATTTATAAGAAGGAAAAGTTGAAAAGTCATATATACACATTACTCTTCGACAGGTTTTTTTTTTTTTATGTTTTGGAGTTTGTAGAAAACTGGGGTGATTATTTTTTTTAATCGATTTATTCAGCGGAATGATTTTTAGAGTTTTAATGGATCCTTTTTCACCTAAAACCTCGAATGTTGTACTTAATCTGTTTAACGATAAAATGAAAGTTTTTTGGTTGCTTTTTTGAAGCGATTTTTCATTTTTAGTATACAGTAGTATTTTTTTCAATTGTAGAGATTTTTTTGCGCGGTAAATGTTAAAAATATTTTTTCCGCGCAGAAATCTTGCGTATTTTCTTTTCCTTTGCGAATGTTTTGTCGCGAGAAATTTTACACTTTACACTATTTTTGATATTATAAAGTCTGTATTTACGTGTTTAAAACTTTTATTTTTTACTCCATCTAATTAACTTTGTGTTTAAGTTTGAGCTTTTTTTTCACTGACGGACATTTTTACGCAATAGTATTCCGCACGAAAAATCGTTCAGATAGGTCAACTCTCTTTAATTCTGTTTATTACACATTTAAATTAGTAATGTATTGTTTTTTGATGCATTTTTATTTTCAATTTGGTTCAAAGCTATTTTTTTTCGCACAGATATTTTGAACATTTAGACGCATCTCATTTTGTACGCTTTTTTCCGCGCGGAATTTCGCACGAAATATTATTTTGTTATACAATTTCAAATGATTTTATAAAGAAATTAACTAAAATTTAGAAATGTTAGTTTGTTAATGTTAGAAATGTTGGTTAATTTAAATTTAGTTAGTTCCCTTTGGCTTAATTTTTGTTGCATACAAACAGTTGTTGTTGTATGCAAACAATATTCAACCATTTTATTTCATCAAAGGAAAACCTGACAACACATCATGTTTTATCGCTAAAAAATCGCATTCGTTTGTTTGTTCTGAAATTACCAAGCGTATCGATCGTCACTTGTTCTAGGGGATGGGTGGAAATAATTGTTGCGTTTGTATATTGGAAATTAAATCCGCTCGCGTTTCAGATTTAAAGGGTGCTAATGAGTGGGCAAAGTAGCACGTTAACGTTGGCGTAAATTCTGCCCCCAACTGGCTTTTACACTCGAAACAGAAATTTTCATTTTCACGTTCTTTGGGATGAGTCCAGGGAATAATCTAGATGATTATTGTTAACTTGCAAAAAAAATAATAAAAAATGTGCTCATTGTTTGGATTCATTTTTCCTCGACACATGTTGGCAATGACGGTTGGAAAAGGGGAGGGGGGTATGTTGTACTAATTTGAGGGGTTGCTTTTCGGTCTTTTGTCACTATTCACCACCACTTCCCTCGACTTTGGCGGATGCGACCAAACCAACCAACAAACACCACCATTAAAATGGTTTCTGTCCTACTTTGGATTTTTCCAGCTTGCACAGCTGCCAAGAGAAGACCGGCGCCATTATTCAATTTCGGGTGTGTGCTACACGACCAATGTGGGTCAGGGATTGAATTTAAAGATAATGAGAATATATAAAAAGAGATAGAAACGTTGGTGCAAGTGGTACTTCACTTTCTGTTTTTCACGAGAACTGTGGAGTTTTTAAGTTTGATTGCTTAAAACTTTTTGTTATGCGTGATTCAGACTTGTGTATTGGTGGCAAATGAATTTTTTTTTTATGCACAGTAAACATATTAAGCTTACAGATAAACTTATTTTAAGAATACCACCTAAAAATAGGGATTCTCAATAACTTTTTAACCGTGCTGAAAAATAGCGCATTCTGAATATCGCACGGGAAAAAATATTGTAACCTGATTTTCGCGCGGAAATACGACGCGTTATTTATGCGAAAAACGTTAACAATTATGTGCTTTTACACGTGACAAAAATGATTTATTATATAATTGAAAGAAATAAATCTTTTATTGTACAACACTTAAGCTGTTTGAAAATGATTTGCCAAACAGTGATAGAAATTAAATAGCGGATTTGAAATTTTTTTTTTATTTATCACCTACTATAATAGCTTAACTACCCGGCGTTGCCCATTTTTTTTCTTGTACCTTTAAACACTGGTGTCCAGAGCCCTGCCCAAAAGCCTTTTCTAGCCCCCCCCCCCCGGTTGGCGGGCTGAGCCCGTCAATGCGTTGGGTTTAGCCTGGCACGCTTGTCGTACACCGCCGCGCCAGTCCCAGCCCGCCGCGCCAGTTCTAGCCTGCCGCGCTGCGCTGACCCGGCTCGCTGAAGAGAATCTCTAGTATACTGATTCCAACTCTGATACCTTAATTAATTACTTACTTGCAATCCCTTCACTGCGTTGGCGACAATAAGTCACAAAGCATCTTTCAAATTGGAATTGAAAAGTTGATCAAGTAACGTTTTGGTGTGAAAAATACACATCATACTTAACCCCTTTAAAAAAATCATCATACTTTTCAAGAAACATCTCAGTAACTGGTGAAATCAAACTCCTTGGTTTGAAATAAGATTTCCGATATTGAATTTATAATATTGTAAAACTTTTAAAGAACTATTTGTCTGACAAAACGCTTGTACTCTGGCTGACGCAAAATCAATTCGCATCCAATGTTTATCTGTTTATCTGTGCGGTCTGTTATAGAAATAAGTGGTATGTAATTAACATTGACCATGAAAATAAACAAAACCAAAGAATATCACTTTTATTCTGGTCGAAAGACTTTCGTTAAACACCTTCATGAAACGAACTCCCTCACCGACTGTAAAATGTTTCTATTACAAAATATGGTGGCAAAAGAAAATATTATTTTAAGCAAACTTTTTTTGAAGTACCGGTATGTGAATTAACTTACAGTATATATGTTACCGCCAAAGTCCGAAGTCCGGCCAAAGTGGGAAATGACCAGCCATTTCGCATCTTGGCCGAGGCTTTTGGCCAATGTCCGATGTAACGGAAATTACCAGTGTATATGCTACTTTGGCCGGCCACTTCCC
>JAQIWH010006498.1:0-12771 GCA_034695005.1 Cryptops parisi
GTTACAACTGAGATAACGTCACGCCATTGGTAGGTTGCATAAAAATCGTAATTAAAATCCTAGTAAAAGTATGATTGTATCATTTGGCCACAAGGAAACGATAACAGATGATAGGCAACGAACCAATACAGCGACTTAAGTTTTTTTGCGATTGGCGGTGGTATTTTGCTTGTTTGGGAACTAGGTAATTCCATTTTTTAACGATGGTGTTTTATCAATTTTATCTGGTTTGTTTTTCTATCTTTTGTTATTTCTTGTTTCCAGGTTTCCTTGATACTTTGTGGAGTAACTCCTGTCAACCAGTTAAATAATAAAAATAGAAGATTGTTCATGACGAACAACAAACAAGAGGATGGGCAACGAATCATGACGACAACGTAAGTTTTATTGCGATTGGTGATGTTGTAGCCTAGCATTTTGCTTGATTGTGATTACGTACTTTGCTTGTTGGTGAACGACGTATTCCATTTATTTCAGTGATGTTGTTTGACTGACTTTGTGGGTTGTTTTTTCTGGGTTTTTAATATTTTTTGTTTGCAGGTTTACTTTGTGGAGTAAGCCCTCACTACTACTGGACGAAATGAAGAAGACGGACCACTGCAACTTGGCCTGTCATCATTGATACATTTCATCTTCTTTCCATTTTTGTTCTGCACTTTGGAGGTGTTCCAGTAGCCACTGTCAGCTGATTATGTTAATGGCTGTACTGTAATCGATTTTGATTATTAATTTGATGTGTTTTAGTTTTATATTGAACATTTTTGAAGTAATCGAATCTTGTTTTTTAAGTAATGTATCATTGCTGAATTTGGCTGAATCTTGTAGTTTAGATGTATTTTTTTTTGTAATGGTTTGTTTTTAATTTATAATGCTATTTCAACAGCAAAGGCCTATTATTTGTAATTTGTTTATTTTGTCAACTGCAATGTTAAATGTTGTATACAATCCATGGTTGTGGACTTTCTGCATGGTAGTTATAGGACATGAAAATTTAAGTGTTTTGTTTTGAAGTTCATTTTTGTGCATTTTGTAACTCAATTATTGTGGTAGTAAACATTGGACATTTCTTTTCAAGTCTTGAATGGATTTTAGTTTTACAGTCTTTACAAATAGCAAGTGTTTATAATGCAAGTTTTGTGATAAAATAAATGGATTTAATAATTGAACCATTTTGTTTTTTACTGTTCAAATGATTTCTCTAGCTATTGCTATAAATGTACAGTAATTAAAATGTAATTAATTATAATTATAATTTGTCTTCCACTATAAGCAACAATGTAGAATTTAAAATGGTTTTATGTGTACAAGTTTTTGTTTAAAAAAATGTTTTTATATATTAATAATATAAATTATAATACTAATAATAATAAATATTCTTAAATGTGAAATGTCATATTTAATAAAAACATTTTTTGTGTAATTATAAATTTGATAGTTGGATTTATCTTGTTAAATAATTTCATTTCAGATGTACGAGTGTATAATGTGAAGTTTGTATCTCGAATAAAATATAGTATATTAATAAATAATAGTACAGTAAACTTCCTCTTGTCCGGTACCACTGAGACTAGGGGATTGCTGGATGACAATTTTTTTTTCCGATATCTGATCATCACACTTTAAATTGCCGTTTGCTTTACGAGTTCCGGTTATTTGAGTATCAGATAAGAAGGAGTTTACTGTAATTGTTGTGGCCTTTGCTGTTGAAATTATTTGTAACGGTTTTTTCGATGTTGTAAAATAGTTGAAAGTTTTGTTGTGCAGGGTCTATGAAGTATCGCCCAAGACTTCTTACGGCAGTGAAAAGGAAAAGGTACGTATTTTTATAGAAAATTTGTATTAATAATTAATAATTAAACGTTAAATTTTGTAGTATTCATTTTCATTAATTTGGTTAGTCTGGTAGTAAGTAAGCGTTAAGAACTCTGGCTGGATGTTAATGTTATACTAATGTAGAAGTTGTAATAATATAATGCAGTACAGTGATGGTAGTTACTGGCAATGTGTAGAATATTAGGTTCTTCTGGCAAAGTACGATTTAATTAAGGGTTAGCCTTGTAGCACGTCAGCTTGCAGAATTATGGCTGTGTTTAATCTAATACTAATGTAAAGTTTGAATAATAAAATAAGATAGAATATAATACAGTAATGTTACTGGCAATGTATAGAATACAGGCATGGCGTAAAATGTGGTTTATAAATTTTTATTTGCTGAATATGATTTAATTAATGGTTAGTCTTGTAGTAAATCAACTTGTAGAACTCGGGCTATGGTTAATGTAATAATGTAAAATTCGTACCATAATACAGTAATGTTGGTAGTTACTGGCAATTTACAGAATGTTTAGACTTTTGGCATAGACTGAATTGTCGTAATTTTAATGACTAGCCTTGTGGTAAGTCAACTTGTAGAAATGTTAATGTAATACTGATGTAAAAATTTTAATAATACAGTACAGTGATGGTAGTTGTTATTGGCGATGTGCAGAATGCTTAGGTTCTTTTGGCAAAGCAAAGTACGATTTAATTGAGGGTTAGCCTTGTAGTAAGTTAATTTGTAGAACTGGCTGCGTTTAATGTAATACTAATGTAGAATTGGTAATATGATACAGTAATGTCAGTTATCGGCAATGTGGAGAATGCTTAGGTTCTTTTGGCAAAGGATGGTTCATTTTAATGGTTAGTTTTGTAGTTACTCAAATTGTAGAACTCTGGCTGTTTTCAATGTAATACTAATGTAAAGTATGTAAAATAATACAGTAATGGTAGTTACTGGCAATGTAGAGAATGTTTAGGCGCTCGGTAAAGTATGATTCATTTGATGGTTAGCCTTGTAATAAGCTTGTAGAGTTCAGGTGGTATGTTAATGTAATGCTGTACAATACAGTAATGATGGTTATGTTACAGGCATTGTGTAGAATGTTTGGGATCTTTTGGCAAAGTTTGAAATAATATATTTTATGAAACTAGGCTAGATGTCATTTTCTTTAAAAAAAAAATGAAATTTTAAATTTATGACTAAACAAAGTTAAGGACCAATCTTGTGTCTTGCATAACAACTATTTCAATAATATTGTATTTTTCCAAAGGAAACGGCATTGTATACAATGGCTGGATTCTATACATTGCCAGTCAGTAACAGTACAGCAAGTATATTAACTCGTGGTTAAAATTGTGCAGTAGACGCTTAGGGTTTTTTGTGAGGTTTTTTAAAATTTATTAACCGTGCTTTTAAAATGACAATAAATTTATTAACTAGGTGGTTTAAAAATTTATTAACGGTGTCTGTATTTGAGGAGTTAAGTGGAATAACGACGTAATTAAATCGTTATTTTTAAGATCGCATAAATGAATCGTTTTAGACCAGTCTATAGCCTAACTGCATTGGGTTGCATATAATTTTCACTTTCGGATTTATTTATTTATTTTTTTATTTTTTTGGAGTTTAAGTTTGGAACCCGCCTATTGCAAACCATTTAAGTATTTCCTTCGTTTCCTCTTTCATTGCTTCCTTTTATCGCGGTTCACTAGTTTACTAGCTCATTTTACTACAAATAAAATACTGCTATCTGGAAGAACGGCTTAGGCCTTAGCACGATATTTTTGGAATAACAACTTAATTGAATTTTTAAATTCGCCCGTAACTATCAACTAAAGTTAATAGTTTATTTATTGTTTTGTTGTTGTAAAATCTTCTATAATCGTCTATAAATATGCGGTTGACAGGAATTTCTTTTAATCTTAAATTTGAAAAACCAGAAGTTTTTTTCCTCAAAACGACATTTTTTTTTTAGTAAAAAAAAAAAAATGTAAGGCTGTTTTTTTTAGTAGGCTGTAATTACATCCAACTTCTCAATTATGAATCCATTAATTGTGGTTTTAATTGCTTGGTATGTTTATTACTAACTGTTATAATAATAATAATATAGCCGACTTTGATTTAATAGATTTTTTAAATATTTTGGTGGGCTCCGTCTAGAATAATGTAAAATAATATTAACGCAACGAAGCAGACGACGCAGATATAGTACTTTCGCTTGGCTAGAAAAATGAAGCGTAAATTTATTAACAGTGATTGTAGTAGTACAGCATAACTGGTTTTCTTTTTGTAATATGACAGTAAATTTTACTAACAATAAACTCATTAATGGTGGTTTAATAACTCGGTAAATTAATGGTTATATATGATAATAATACTGTACAGCAGACTTATAATAGTAGGCTACTGTATATTTAATAACAGCGAGGGGGGGGGGTTTGTTTGTAATTCTACAGTAATTTCATTAATGGTGGTTTTAGTTGCGAGGTAAATTTATTAACGATTATAATGCTATAACAAACTTTTTATTATCATTACGGGGTTTTTTGTGGGGTTTTTTATTTGCTAAATTGGTTGGGTTTTCTAGAACGTTATGCTTATACTGTTTACTATTTTAATAGTAATTTGTCGTTATAATAATTTGATAATTTCAATTTTTTGTTCATTTATTAATCGGGTGTTTTATAATTAAAGGAAATTGATTAAAATTTTGTTTTTAATATTTAATTTTCAACTTGCAAAAATGATCAATAATTGCCAAACTTTGTAACTAGATGACGCTTGTAGTATTAAAATATTAGTTTCGAATCGCATATTCGAAAATCTACGTCAGTTGAATATGACATAATTCAAAAATCGTATAAATTAAAAATTGGATAGTTATAAAGTCGCGTAAATCAAAAATTGAGTCACTCAAAAATCGCATAAATGCCTCTGTTTACGCGATATTATGGTTAGGCGCCGTTTAAAGGCCCCCGCCACCATGTTAAACGCTAAGACAATTTAGTCCACAACTTGATAATAGATGGAGTAACGTGTACCGTTTCTAAGCATTTTATAAACGTATGAGCGTTATACGTAAACTGCGTTACAAATAAATTATATTGTAAAATTATAGGAGAGTCCTTCGATTATAGTTTAATTAAAATTATGCGAAAGTTATGGAAATAGCAGTTAATTGAGCATTCGTTAGTGAACCCAAGCAACGCAATGAGAATGTTGTGAAAGCTCCCCCCGATTGTTGTTTTAAAACGTGCCGAAATGTGTAACAGAGAAGCCCAACCGGGCAGCAATGCTTTTGCTTCGATGGAGATACAGATTAAAAAATATTTATCTGAAAAAAATAATTTAACGGTTAAATGAACATTATTTCGATACAAAATCAAATTAATTTTGTCAAATTTGAAGAATAATATATTTATTTTAATTATTTAAATTGCTTTTTAGTAGAGATATTAAAAATAAAAGTCAGCCAAATAAATAAAAGTTTTTGTGTTTTGGAAATTTTGAGCTAATTAGCTTAACATTTAATTAACATATTAAAATTTTGATTTATTATTAGGTTATTATGATTTTGATGATAAATTCGATAATAAAAAGTAATGATAAAACACAGTCCAATGTACTAAAAAAACGTATAAAACGAGAACAGCATAAGTCCAATGTAAAAAAAAAATTGCCTTTAAAAATAAATAAATCGAAAATTGCAAAAATTAAAAATTAAAATTACTTAAAACTCGCATAAATCGAAACATGCAAAAACAAAAAATGGATTTTTTTTGGCATGTATATTATATGAGTATGCTTAATTAAAAAGCATTTTTAATGTATTTGTTTCATGATGACGTCATCAACGCTAAAATAGCATTTGTAGGAACCATGATGGCTGCGTTCACGTTGGACGCTTTTTCGCTAACAACGCTCATAATACGTGCAAAGATAGTCGATGATTCTGTTTAATTTTCATAAAACCTATATTGGTTATCGACCATCTTTGCACGTTTATGAGCGTTTTTAGCAAAAAAGCGTCCAATGCGAACGTGGCCCATGTCAACACCCTCAAATCTTTTTGTTTTTTTGTAATGGCTAAATAATATAGATTGAAAGTCACCAAAGTATCAACATTGATTGAACGAGATCTTTTAATTGAATGGAATATTGTTATTGAAACTGAATTTAATATCACGATGACACGATTGATTCATCGAATACACAGTAGATACGAAGTTCAATATCGAAGGCTACATTATTAGGGTGTGCATGGAAACTACATGTTCTCCCTTTATTAATCACGCGTGCTTCGAATTATTAATAACGTTGCATAAGCGTATTGTCTATAATTCCGATATAATACCCTATTCGTCTCAAAGTTCTGCGTTTGACATCCTGCAGCAAGTATAAACTGAGTTCGTAATATACAGTATTGTAAAGTATTACCGATTTTCAGCCGTATCAATGGAAGTCGAAAGACGATGTCATATACAGAGTGTTTCTAGTGTTTTTCTTTAATGAAAATAATGGAAATTTGCATAAAAATCCATCAAAATGCGCGAATAAGAAAATCCAACTTTTATTTATATTTATCATACTTATGTTTATCATGAAAACAATCGTTTATTGTACAGGGTATTCCTGAAAGGTCTGGTCAAATTTTTGTATCAAAAACAAAACAAAAGAGTTAATATAAACTTGGGTCCGAAAATGCAGACTCTGCATATGAAACAATAGGTCTATGCATTTAATTGATTTCATCCTGTGTTTTCTCGGAAGGGACCCATGTTTATATGGGTTGTTTTTCTTTGCTTTGATGCATAGCGTTTATGGTTGAAATTTGGCTAGACATTTTAGGAACACCCTGTATAGGACGTGTTACAACGAAAATGTTTTGATCTGTATAGAAATTGATGGTGCACATGGTAAGCTTCATTCTTAATTTATTTTATAATTTTTAATTTATGATTTAATTAATGAATAATTAATAAATTACTGTGGTTAACTAATTAGTCAATTTGATTAATTTAATGTTGTTATTTATTATTAAATAATTAATTTAAGTGATCTATTTTGTTGATGTGCATATAGCAAATGATACTCTAAATGTTACAGGCAATGTATAAAATTTAGTCATTTTATGGAAAGCCTAGATTTTTGGCAAAGTATGAAATAACATCTTGTATATAACTGTTTAGCTTAGTTAACATTTTTCCTGAGAAAAAAATTATATAGACCTAAATATAAAACTAGTTATCCTTAATTCTTGTTCAACGTAAATATTCCAATGCTAAATTTCATACATTATTTTAACGAGGCTTGGCAATCTATAGAATGCCTAAATTCTATACATTACTGGTAACACAAACATATATATATAAATTTTAAGGCTATTTTATATGCTCTAACAAGTGAAAAAACATGACCCTTGATTTGTTTTAAAGCGGTTCTCGCTTTAGCTTTCGTAGTATGGTTTCTTACCCCGCCTATAAGCGGGGTATGCTGTAAAAAAATATTTTTATGAGATAAAAAAGAAATCCAATTAATAAGCTATTACAATTTTGGGGGGGAATATATTATTCTGTGTTTTTTTTTCGGAACGGGATAAAAGTAACTAATCGTTGTACAAGTTGCTTCGGAAATTCGTGTCGTTGAATGAATTACTCCATTTAACGCGACACGCACTTCGATAACGCTAACGATTAGCAAGATGCTATCTTGTAGTATTGTCATAAAAATATTTGTTACTGGTCACTGAAACACGCTTACCACCTCACGCACGTCACGTAACGTGGTTATCGCTTCATCGTCGTCGTCACAAAAGGTGAACAGAACACCTTCAACTTGTACGTATTGACTCTTTCTCTAATAAGCCAAACTAGTGGTTTGATTTTTCTCGATCTCTTTTCAACAGATGGTGCGTTTAATTAAATGGTAATATCGTCGTTTGATTGATTTATGATTTCATTAATTATTGAAACCGACATCGAGATAATGAATACTTCATCATTATAATTATTGTTATATATGTTGGACATTTGAAATACAGTTGGTGACTTAAGCGTCAGGTTGTCGTATCCGATTTCGTTGTTCATTTACTGTCCACCGAGTGTCGGGATGGTGGCTGACTACTATCGTTCAGTTGGTTTGTATAAAAGCTTTTAAAATAATAAAAGTACATGATAATGCTTTTTTAAGCGTACTTTTTATGTAGCCTACTGTAAATAACCCGTCAAAAATAATGGGAAAGTTTTTTGTTAATTAATAAATTATCTCATGTTGCTCCGCAACATTCGTTTACGTGTAGCAATAATGAATCCTACAACAATAACTACAACATGAAAACCACTTTAATGACTCACTTTCTTTGCAAGGTCGCCTTGGGACTGGGTTCCAAAAGACATTATTTGGGTGTCATGTGGTGCTTTGTCATGTGACGTCATGACGAAGTACGTTTTTAGCCAATGACACGCGAGAGACACACAGACAGGAAAATCGTTATTTTTTTATATTATAGTAGATAATGTATGTGCATACATAATGCAAAAAAACAAAAAAACAACCTATTTTTGATTTCTTCAAATTTCGATTTGTGCGAAATTCGTTTTATGCCAATGAAAACTTATTCAATCTGAGTAATTTCAATATTCAATTTGTGCGTGTTTTTAGTAATTTTATTTTTGATTTCTGCTTTTTTCGATGTATGCGAATTTTGATTAATGCTTATTTCAATTTATGCGAAATTAAATTTATGTGATCGTTGAGAAATTCGACATTTGATTTTGTAGTCTCTTCCTAACCTCTACTTTTCCAACAATTCCAAGCTAACTTATGACGCGTAAATTTACAACATTTAAGACATCCTCGGTCTTTGATTGGTGCTTGACCCTTAACTGTTTGAACGCTGTACTTTGAGGGTTATTCGCAGCGTAAATAACCAGTCAAGAATGACGGGTAAGCTTTTTGTTAATATTATGCAATTTATTGTTTTAACTCATGTTGGTTCGCAACATTCGTTTAGTTATTTATTTATTAGTTATTTATTGTTATTTAAAGTGACATTTTTACACTCCGTGGCGCTTTTATAGCTAGTAAGGATAAGCACTCTAGTCTTTTATTATATAAAAGAATATCAAAATTATTTATTAAAATGACCATAAACTTCTAAATCGTAACATTTATTAACTGGTTTTTACTACCCGAGGTTTACTTTGGGTGGATGTCATGTGGGGTGTCTCACTTTTTATGTATACTGACTGCGATACATGTTATACAGGGTGTCCGAAACTATTCATGTATGTTTGACTGCAAACTGTCAGAAATACCAAATCCTTACACTATTGTCCAAAATGCCTGATTGTAGTCTTTTTGTTCTGCGCGCAATCATTCACACACACACACAAACATCCTGTCCACCATATTAGGTTCACTCACTGTGTCCATCTTTATTTTTTGGTCCTATCTGATGTTTGTAACTTACATTTGTGTTGACTCGCTGGCTTAATATACAGGGTGATTTATAAAGTTAAGAATAATTATCCCTAAATTTCAGGGGTGATAGAGAACATTTAATGAAACACCCTTCAGTAATGAACTATAGACTGAAAATATTTCCGCAACGAAATATAACAAAATTACGGAAACGTTTCTTTATTATTACGGTTTTTTTTATTATACAATAATACTTGTTAAAACATAACACGTTATTATTTTACAAAACAAGCCAAAGTAAGCAAGTAGATAGACATAGTAGTAATGAAAAGATAATCAGAGATATAAACGTGACGGAGTTAAGGAGTCGTTTAATACATAAGAAAATGAGATAAAAACATGAACGAAACTTAATTTAAATCAATAAAATTCAATAAATCAACTAAATTTACATCTTGAAAGAGTAACTCATCAAAAATGTGTGTATTGGTTGGATTCGTTAAAAATAAGTTTTTCGTATGCGATACGGCAGCTTGTTCCAATCTTGAAACACGTTATAAAGATACCAGTTTGACGTATGGTAAGCTTGAGGGTTGGTATTGTACAAAGTGTGTGTTATTTGTTATGTAAGGGCACCATTCTATTTTGTAAGTCAGTTTTCTATATCGCGTTTTCAGTCATTTGTGACTGAGTTATCTAGTTTGAATGCTGACAATTCATTATGGAGAGTTTGACCTTTCAACAACATGTTTTTAGTGATTAAAACATTTTATGAAAACGGATCGTCAATGGTGATAACATTGATGCTGTAAGAGAAAAGTGCTGGGCTGGCGTACTTCGACATTGGACATTGATGTTTAATACCACCGATGTGTGTCACATTTGGTTGGCGTCACGTAACACATTTCAGTAAAACACCAGTGTCGAACTACGCAGCCCTAGTCAGCTCGAACAACATGAAAATCAGATGTCGATTGATCACACCATTTGCCCGATTTAATCGCGTCAGATTTTTTATTTGCTTGGTACTACTTGAAGGGAAGAGTCTACGTTAACAAGCTGACTATAATTCAACAGCTTAAGCTAAATATTTGCGACAAAATTTAACAAATTACCTCGGAAAATGTGCTCAAATGTAATGAAAAACGTGGTCGAAAAAGAGCCCGTATTTGCAGCGCGACCAGAAGCGGCCATGTGACCGAATATCAAATTCCATAAATTGCCATTCACTGAATAAATGATAACGTGCAAAAAAATTTGAAATGTTTTTGTTAAAAAGTTATTCAAAAAACAAATTGGTGCCCGTACATAATAAAAAAAAAGTAACCTGAAAAATGTATATGAACTGTTTGACTGTCTTAAGTTTGACACCCCGTAGTTTAAAAGTGCGATACGAGAAACGTATTAAGCCCGGTCTACAGTTTTGTTTTCAGTCTGACATGAAAAGATCAGTTTGACAGATTATTTATTGTTCGCATCTCAAACGAGATAAGACATGAGTGGAAATCCATGGTATTAAAATTTACAATACAACTGATACTTGATGGAAATTGGTTTAAGTGACATTCACATTATAAAAACAATATATCACAATAAAACAGGCAATCAAAGTAACAATTTTGTACTGGCAAAACATTACAAAAATAAACTCGGACAAGAACTCATCGTACCAGTGATCTAAAAGATAAATTATCATGACAATCATAAGACCACTCCTCATTTGTTTCATGCAATTGTTCAAACTTGCCGTCCACACGTACCGTTTTGTCTGTGCAGAACTGAGACGACAAAATGTTACGTGTACACCAGGCTTTAAAAAAGAGAGTTAAGCTCAGCAAGATTTTGAAGATTTCGTTTCAAAAGTTGCGCATCGTAGTGATGAAAAGAGCGAGAAAAAAACCATTCTTTGTTTGCATTTTTCTTGGAATTAGAGCTACACCCCCCTTCTGTTTCTCTCGGTCCATCCTACTGATGTTCGAACACACGATGACTGACGTGCGAAATCTCACTGTTGACATTGCGAGGCAGGTTTCGGGTGTCGTGTGGGCAACAACCGCTGCACGCAACACTCCACTGCTTGGTGGGAAAGCGCGACACGTAGCGGTAGTGCGACGACCAACAGCAAAACTACTACTGCTGTAGTACATACAAGTTTAGTGCTGCGCGTCATCGTTCGCGACGATGATCGATAGGCGACGACGCATGCGCGTTGGCTCCGATTCGAATCACGTGACTCGGTTCGAGGTGTGCGTTAAGAGCGGCGCGTGGCGTTCGTCGTGTTTAGAGTGTCGCTAGCCGGGCCATGCGCCGGATAAGGTTGAAGACGCCGCGCGGGGGTCGTGAAAAACATCGCTAAATATATATATATGTATAACATATTTTAAAAAACAAAACAAACCAAAAACAGTGAGACTACATATATTTCGAAAAATAAAGGGGGGCTGGCTCGTCTATTTTGCCCAGCTGCCTGCTTTACATTAGCCCGCCGAGCCATGGGGACCCGTGTTCTAGGATTACTCTTGGTTCGACTCAGGATTATTATTACCTGCATCTTACTGGGAAACGTCGGCGTGCTCGTCGTGGCAGGTAAGAAGTGCTTTCACCTTTTTCGAACCCTTTATTTTTGGTTTTAGTGACGTGGAATTTTTTTCGTTGTTGGAAGTTTTTTTAATGTGTTTTTGAACGTTTTAGACTTAAATCGTGCTTAAAGGACAAACAAAACGTTATATTGGCCTAGAGATATATTTATCACTTAGTCGATAACATTGACTATATATGTTTGTATGACATATATTATTGTATATATGAAAGAAACTTAGTTTTTTTTTGTGCGTAATATACCAATCATTAAGTCGATAAAAACGAGTACTGTACGAAATAGGAGAAATATTATTGAATATAAGTATAAAAAATTTTGTGTTTGTTGTTCAAGAAGTTTTATACAGGTATTTTGTGTTATGTTTTATTTTATTAAATGCATTTGAGGCTAAATATATTAAATTAGGCTAATAAATCGCTAATGTATTTGAGGCTAAATATTTCGAATTTTAATCGACTAAAAAGTTCGTATAGGTGTAAAGCACGAACTTTTATTTTTAAAGACGTTATTTGATAAGTGAAATGAGCATTTATTTTTAGTTTGTTATTCAGGTGCTTTAGTGATATTTTATGGACTGTATGTGAGGCTAATTGTTATAATCGAATAACTACATACTAAAAAATAATAATTTAAAAGTGGAAAGAAATCCATTAAATTGCAGGTGTGTTGAACCTGTTATGATTTAAAAAACTATAGTTAGGTTTTTTTTTGTATTGAATCACACTTTATATATTTTAGATATTTATATTGAAATTAATGATATTATTTATATTCAAATTTACAGTATATTCAAATTTACAATATATTCAAATTTACAATATGCAACTAATATTGAAAATTATATAAAAAAAAAGTGGTACTTTCCGGTTATAGCCAGGTCCAGTCTGATGTTGCTATTTGCTTGTACTTAATTATGGGTTTATTGTGCAGG
>JAQIWH010006499.1:0-12770 GCA_034695005.1 Cryptops parisi
CACTTTGCAAATCACCTAGCTCGCCCCTTGGCTGCCTCAAGCAAATTCTGTGCCAGCTAATTTGGGATAGAGTATAAATATACTTAATTTTAATAAAGCATATAATATTGTTATCAATTCTATGTTTGTTGCTTTATTTCATATAATTTGTTATCCATAGTCCAGCTACATGCACAGTTACAATTCAATGACAATTAATTATACAGTTCCTTAGAACCAAAACCCAATGGAGGCCACCCACTGACTCCTGGCTCAAACTTATGCAATACACATTTATATCAATTAATCAAACATTATAATATACTAAACACATTATATATTGTATACATATTCAATTCCATGGAATATAGGATTACACTTGGTTACATATTTTATTAAATGGTAAAACTGGTTATAGCTCTTAAATAATAATCTATAACATAATTAATTAATACCATATTATTATTCTCCTTTACTTTACTTCGAGGTGATTTTCCTAGCACACTCAACACATTATTACTAGCAGTTGTGTTTTCCATTTTTGTTGCTTTCAGTTAACCGGAGGAATCAAGTCTACCTCCCCCACATAGCACTAGAGAGGCATCTGCAACCCTACCCTTATCCTTAGTTAGGGGGCATGCCTTTACTCGGTCATCCATATTATCATCATTGGTTTATAATTTCCCATTTATACTTATTTAAACGTCTCTTTATTAATTTAGTGTTGTATGCCATTTCTGGCCTGTAACATTTCCGTCATACAATACATGATAATCAGACTGTGTGCATCCTCTGGAATTGGTTGTTTCCCAAAAGGTCGGACCTCCGTTTTCATCCATTACCATTTCCTTTCGTATAATCTGCGCGGATGCCTGACGGTAAAATTAACATATCAGTCTCAGAATCATAATTAGCCATGCCATCTCGGAGTGTAACCTTAAAGTCACCAAGTACAACGACACTATGCATAGTATAAGCACCTAACGTGAAAGATTCAGCTCTTCCCTTAACACCAACTGCTGCACAAGTGGTTCCATTCTGTATTAATCCGTAAGTTCAACACCAGCCTGAGTTCGATGACTCAATGTTTCATGGATATGTTTACACTGAGCACAAGTGACTGACTCCACCTGAGATTGAAATCCTCCAGCCACAGTAGATGCATGACTATATTTCCCACAATGTGTGATTTGGTATGTTACAGAAATCAAACACTGTCGGAAGTATATTGGATTATATCGAATCTTCTGAACCAGTTGTGCTTGGATTGTTGCACGTACCAGATCCACAGGTGGCTCTTTGCAATTCTTTACTCGTGTTAAAGAAAGTGTCTCATACTCAACCTCCGGGGAACGACAGTTATATCCAATGAGACTGTCTACCACACAAACACTACTCACAGCTACCAAGAAAAAAAAACATTTTTTTTTTTTTTGAAAACAAGATAGAAGATTTAAAATTGAACGTTTATAGATGTTTCTCCGGTTTGAGTTTTTCAATACAACCTATTAATGCTAGTCCTAGATTAAAACCTTCAGTGTACTTTAAAAACCCTATCCATGGAGCTCGTGGTGCACGTGCAATCGTTTTGTATGGATCTGTTGCTTCTATGACTCCTAAATCTCGAGGGAGCTTGAGAAGCTCTTGGCCATATCCGATACATGACATTCGCCATGAAATTCGTGTAGTACCATGACCATATACCACACCACCAGAAAGTAATATCAAAAGTTACAAAGTTCTAAGAGAAAAAGCTCGTGATATAATCAACAAATCAAAAGATAATTATTTTTCTGATCTTTTAACTGAACACCACAATTCTAGAAACGACTGGCATAAATTAAAACGCATGTTTTCTCAGTCAACGGCGTCAACGGCTTCATCCATCAAACGATTCATCATACAAACAAGATAACAGTGCCTGTGATAGTGAACATTCAAACTTGCTAGCTAATTATTATGAAGACAACTTTAAGTCTACAGACACAGCTCCAACGAACACGATTGGCCATCAAATAGAATCATCCTTTGATTTACAGAAAAACGATGATCTAGACACCATCAATGGTGCTAAACGTCTCAAGAACGAAACAGCTGTAGACAAGTTTGGTATTCCAGCCCATATCATAAGAGATAATATTAATGCACTAACTTCACCGCTATCTAAAGTGTACAACAACATCATTGCAAATGAAACATACCCCGATGCCTTCAAATGTGGTACGACTTTTTTTATCTTCAAAAAAAGGTGATGCAAACCAACCCAGCTAATTATAAACCTATTACCATCTTTACAATTTTTGCTAAATTATTCGAACCTATGAATAATTAGTTCGAAACTGCTGATGATGAAACCAAGATGCTTCGAAACTTGTTCAGTTTTTTATTTATTTATTAATTTATGTATAATAAAAACAAAATGGCAAATATCTACAAAAACGGGTGAGTTATCAAACTTCGTGTCATCAAATTAATTACTGTTCAAGTTTCGTTACAGCGAAAATGTAATGTACGACAATGGACATTTTGAAAGTTATACTTGTACAGTACTTTACGAAAAGACGTTCAACGGTATTGTTTATGAACCAAAACTTCTGGTGAATCGTAGCACGGGTAACCATCTAGCAGTTAATAATTAAAATTCATTTAGATAATCGAATCAATCTCACCATGCGTGAATGTTTCGTCAACTTCGAACTTCATCTTCTGCATACGATGCGACACACTTTCATGCGACATCGGGTACAATACAAAGGTATAGAGTCAAAGGTATAGAGTGGTACAATACAATATCAGATCATATCATCACAAAGAAATGTGGCGCGGGACGGCGACGGCGCCAGCAACTGCAATCGGAGAAGTGTTTTTGATTATTATTCGCAAGAGGGCACAACGATACCAACAGGAATGTGAAAGCGATAAATCTAACAAAAAACAATTAACAAAGTATTTAATTTAAGTGTTAAAATCAATCATTCGTAACTAATAAATTGTAATTTTTGAATCGTGCATGTTGAACTTTATAAATTGTACAGAAAAGTTGACTACAAATATTTCAAAACATCATAATTTGTTTACATCGCGTAATAGCAGACGCTAGGCTGCCCGCAAAAATCGAGTATACTATGTTTTAGGTGTCCTTGAAAATCTTTAAAATAAAATTTTCCAAAGGGGTACATACATGAAAACTGAAATTTTACAGAAAAGTTTTATATCGAATTTTTTGGAAAAACCTTTTTTTCCGAGAAATTATTATTTTTAGTAATTCCTGAAAATAGGAATTACATATACATCAAAAATAAAAACACTATTATAATACGCATATTAATCAGAAATAAAACGTCATTGGTGGTACAAGAAATAAAATTTAATTCCAGCATTTAAGTTTTTGCAGTTGAAACTACATTTTAGTCACTACTATGCTTATAAATATTCATAAGTCTTTTTAGCGTTGTAAGGAAAATGATTTCTCTTTCAACACTTGAGGTACTTGAAGAATAAGGTTTGCGGGGTTATGATAATTGGCCAAGATGACACCACCTAATCCAAAAAATAATAAAACACAAAATGAAATAAAATTTGAAATATTTTTTTTTAATTTTATATTACAAACTGTATCAAAATACTTCAAAAAATGAATTTTTGGAGAATTTTTGTAGATGAAGTATCAATTTTTGGACACCCTCTGTACTTTGGAAACGATTATTATGCTTCCGGCCTGACCAATAGCCAAGTAGAAACACACTGGATTTTTGCACTGAAGGGGTGAAATAGTTATCTACTCATAATCTAATCAAATACTTGTCTAGTTTGCCTGATTTTGTACAAATCAAATAAATGTTTCTTGGCATAGTAAGGAAATTTAAAACTCGTGGTTTGAATTGTCTATAAAAAATGTTTTCTCCATAAATTCAGTTTCAGAATTTTCTTATGGGATTTAAGATGTGAAATTTCAGGTTGCATGTACTCCCCTCCTCGCCTTTGGAAATGTTTTCCCAAAACTTTCATGGCTGCTAAAACATAGTGTACTTGATTTTTGCAGGCAGGTTTTGGGTGATTTTCACTCACTATAGGACAAGGTATTTGAAAATATACATCACTGCTCTAAGAGCAAGCTACATGTCGGACCCTTCCCTTTGTTAGTTTAAAAAGTACAGCCAAGTCTCGGTTCACCAACATTACTTTTCATTGGTGATGGGCACCAACTACTTTAAAAGTAATTTATACAACTACTAATGAATAAAATAATTTTAACGATTTAATAAAAAGAAAATATTTTTTTATATATTGAGAAAGTTAAAAAAAATTTTTTAACTACTTAGTTAACTACAATTTTGCAAAAAGCAATTACAATTACTTTTCTAACTACTTTAAAGTAGTTGAGTGATTGTAACTACTTTTCCACTGTGGCAACTAGCAAGCATAAAAAGATAACAATGTTTTTATATGTTTTAATAGTTATTTTATTATTTGTTTTAACTTTGACAAATTAACTTTACATACCGTGAAAAAATGCATGCAAAAGAATCATCTTTTCAAACAATTTGTCTTAAATTTTGCACGTTTTCGGTGTAAGTATTTGATCTGCCATACTTTAAAAATGCTTTATAATAGCACTGTACATTTCTGAAATTTTACAGTAGTTATTTATTAGTATTATTGGCAGTAGTTAAATTACGTGAAAGTAATTAACTACCACGTAAGTAATTAAACTAAGTACAGTAGTTAGAATTATTTTCTTATAAATAATTCTATGATAGTTATAATTCAATTACTGGATTATAACTATCCAGTATTTACTGTGAAAGTAATTCTAGTAGTTCAACTGCTGCTTATCACTGCTTTTCATATATTGAAACTGCATTGCAAAATAGAAAATTCACACTGTAAAAAAGTCATACCAATGTTTTCTGTGCAAAAAAAAAGTGTACAATTAAGTATATCACTTGCAAGTTCATCAAAGACTTCACACAGGTGAAAAACCATACAAATGTTTTATAAGCAAAAGGAGATTCTATGAGGCAACAAAGTTGGGAATTCATCAATGAATTCACACAGGTGAAAAACCTTACGAATGTTTTACATGGAAGAAAAAATGTTCAGTCAAGCATATTGTTTAAAACTTCACGAAGTGATCGCACTGAAGAAAACCATAAGATTATTCCACTGGCAATAAAAGATTGCATTTTACTTGACAAAGCATCGAAATGCCACACAGGTGAAAAACCTTTTAAACGTTTTACTTGCAAAAAGAGTTTCACTCGGCCATCTAGCTTGAAGGTTCATGAAGTTGCTCTCGGTGTATAAAGAGATTTGTTAATTTTACTCACATGGAGATTCATCAAAGAACCCACAAGAATGAAAACTATTAGGAATGTCATTCTTTGCCAAAATTGAATGATTGATCTTGGAATGATTTCAATATCACAGATTTCTTTATTAATTAATAATGATGCATTTTTGTACTCTTGGTGCTGGGTATTAGGTACGACGAGTATATTCCACTATGTGTACATATTGTTGGATAATGTGTTGCCAAAAAAAAAACACTTTGCTAATGAATTTGTGTATAATTTAATTTTAATGGCAATGACTGCAAGAAATTTCATTCTAAGGTTAATTCTAGTCATTATTCATCGATGTATTGATATATACAAATACAAGAATGGTGTCATATACAGGGGTGGTGTAAAAGTCATCCTCTTTGAGTAGTTATTTTTTTAAAATTAAACATTTATATTTATTCCAAAGAAAACCTTAGCTATTTATGATGAACAGTTCACGACTGAGCTTAAGTACTAAACTTGTGATTTTTCTTGCTTGTTTTTGTTGGTTTTTTGTCTTGTTGTTTTATTTTCCTGTGATGAAGCCTCTGTTTTCAAGTGAGGTGAAACGTTGGGTTTTTATGTCAACTGAGCTACGCAGTAAGTCAAAGTTAGGACTGCATTTTTTACTTTTTTAGGTTTAAGTGTTCGATTACCTGTTCGTTTTATAATGATCTTCAGAGTAGAGAATTGCAAACATTTAATAAAGCACGAGTAAAGAAAAGTAATGTAACATGACAATGTAATCAAAATAAACATTCTTCTATTGTACCCTATTTTAAGTTGTGTTTTTATTAAGTTGAGTTTCCTTCCACAAATCTCTGTTTCAAAACCAAGACCACGATTGTATGTAGAGCAAGTATCACCTGTGCATACTTGTGTTCATACTTGAGGTCGACGTTCAAGAACCTATGCGAAGTACACTTGGGAAGTGAACGAATAGGTATATAAAAATTTGTCAAAGAAGTTTATAAATTTATTAAAAGTCTTGTTAATATCAAGTAGAATTGGCTATAATATTAAATTGTTACCGTAGTCCGTATTAATACAAATTATACAATGCGGTAGCTAGTTTTTGGCTTTTGTTCGAATTTATCTGAACCGGACCTCTTTTTGGACCTCCCATCCTAGCCTGGCCAACCTCACAGTATTAATAACACATCCATTCACAGGTTAACGTGAAATGTGACAGTGTTCTTAATGTTGAAACTACGTTAAATAAATAAATAAATTGTAAATATAGCACAGTACATATTTTTTAGTTTCAGAGACATACTTAATCAACATGTAGCCTATATAAATATTCAGTGGTTATAAATCGGTTATGTTATTCACATTATTAACATAATTATATGGTTCCCTTTTGGATCAACCAAAATTTAAAACTTATTGATAATAATTTCACTTAAGAATGGTCAATTCTTTAAAGATGTTTGATGAGAAAAGAAAGCATTTTTCTTAGATTAATAAACAGCAAAAAAGTGACTTTCAAATGTCATGTCAGTAATAATGGTCCATACAATAAGGATTAAAAATGAGAAAGAAGAAGAAGAAAAATTAATGGTTAAACGTTTTCTGAAGATAAATTTATGTAGTTTAATTTGGTTTAATTTAACAAAATTATTTTTATTTATAATTTTATTTGAAAATGTTTTCTTATGACCGACTTTTTTTTTTTTAATAAGTGAATGAAAAACAATTATTTTTTAAACAATTTTGTGTTTCAATTTGATTTCAAAATTTAAATTTAAGATTTAAATGCATTTTATTCAATAATTTAGTGCAACATTTTTTAGCTTTAAACTATTAATCTAAACTATTATAATATTAAATGTAAATGTATAAAATGATACTAAATATCAATCTTTTTTTTTATTAAATTTTATTAAATAAAGTTTAGTTAGTTTATTATATTTTTATTTAAACGTTGAATATTTTCATTATACCAACAATTTGTTAATTAATTTGTTTTGCTAGAGGTTCTGTACAACAAATCTCTCTGCAAGCAGACACAATATGGCTTCCAATAATTTTGGTGAAAGGCTCCTTTTCCGGTATTTGTGCTTTAGTTTGTTTTTGTTTTTTTTCTCAATATTTTGTTCGTTTGATATTTCACTTTCACCCGCTGGCATTTAATTGAAAACTATGGGCATTATTCTACTTCACGAGGAAAGGTTTTTCGAGTAAGCTGACGAACATTGCAGTTGGTAAGACGAATTACTCAATAAGTTGTTAATTATTATGTATGTTCGAATGAACAATATTGAGTCTTGTCGAAATGTTTTTAACAGTACTTGTACCAGTGGTTGACAAACATACTAGATCAATTAGTGATAAATTCCAAATTGTTCAAATTGAAAAAGCATGGTCTCTGTTTATTGAAATATACTTTTAGAATGTACGAGGGAAACTAAATAAACTAAGATACGCGCGTCACGTTACGCGAATGCGATAAATCAGGACAGGGGGGATTTTAAATGCTGACAATCTATTTGTGTTGCGTTGCCATAGGGCATAGGCCGCATAGCTCATACAGCTAACCAAACGATTACCCATTATGCTCAATGTTGACGCTTAGTCTTCAGAGAATCAAGTATAAACTAACTGTACGTCCAAATAAACTTGTCAAGTGGGAGTGTTACTCACGCACCCAGGGTTTTGTACAAACCTAAACATTTTAACCCCTGGACATAGGGGAGTGACCCTTCCAAGTTTGGTTCCAATCGGTCGAGCGGTTTAGGATCCTTATTAAATCGCACAAACTAATCGACCGTCTTTATAGTATAGTTAAATGTAACTGTCGAACACTGTGCATTGTCACGTTTCTCTGGTACTGGCTATCGGTATTGAAAACGGTCAAAACTGTCACATTATTTCTGATATTCGTGTATACAGTATGTAAATGTATTTATGTGTGTGTTCAGCTATGTTAGCTTGATTAGCTGAAACTTGCAATTAACAACCTTATTGGGTCTTTCAACTTTGTCACACTCTTTAAGGCCAATTATGAATATGGTAGTTACTGATCACTATGGTTAAGCATAAAAAATAAAATGTACTGCAATCATACTGTACTATCATCACAAGAATCAATTTAGTTGGATTGATTAACTTCATGTAAGTTAATGACTAACTTCATGAAAAAAAGTAGTACATAAATTAGATTGGTTCTTAAACATTGTTTGTGATTTCGAACTACACTATTACAGTTTAAGTAAATATACCCTGATCAAAAACGATTAATTGTATACTGGTTGATTTATACACACGTTTTAGACATTTTTATTTTTCTTTGTTATAGGTGACTTCATAGGGTATTTTTAGAATGATGACACCACAGGATGCTTCTCAGCGGGACTCGCAATTCAATTTCGTGGCTACCAAAAATATTGATTATATATCAATCATCAGAGATTTGCAATACATGGTGAAATCCTTGATGCACGGTGTCATCAAACTCGTTCCTGAATCAACAGCTGGTAGAGCAGAATGGATGGCTCGTGCCCCGGACAAAAACTTGGTGGTACGGCTATGGTACGATTGTGAACCTGCAGTCGAATCTGTAGAAAAGGATACCTTTAACAATCCTGAGGATGTTGAACATTTAATTGTCAAACCTGAAATCGAAATATACGATTCGGATGACACGCATAATACAAAATCGTCAGAAGTAAAATGTAAATTTGATACAATGTCTTCGACTAGTGCTTGTGCTGATGATTCTGCATGTGAGACCATGGTTATCCCACAAAATAATACAACTGATCCTTCTGTCATTAATGGTAATTTCAAATTAGTTGCAGTCAAACAAGTACCATTTCAAACTAATTTTCATTCTTGGTCGATGGTGGAAACAAAGTCTTTTGCAATATCCACTCCAAGTGTTGCTGCGAACTGTGGACCACAGGCCGATCTTATCAATGAAAATTTCATTGTGAAACAGGATCCTGGCTGCGATCACCCAGAAGGTTGTGATGAAAATTCAAATGATGCTATTAAAAACTGTTCAGTGGCTTTGAAGCGGTTGGATTCAACAATCCTCAATGACAAAAATTGCAAATTTAAAAGTGGATATGATACAAGCTCGAAAAGAATTGTATCTCATGTTTCAATCGATTCACAGATTGTAGAGGAAAGGGATTCTTCCCACAGCGACTTTTGTTCAATATCTGAACCTTTGCAGGATCATAAATCCAGAGATGCTAATGAAAATGTTTATGGATGTTTCCAGTGCAAAGAGACATTTTTGAGCTCCAAACTTTTGTGCCACCATTTCAAGACCTTTCATAAGGATGCTAAAAGTTTTAAATGTTTTCAATGTGAAAAGGAAATGTCTAGGTTCACGCTAAATGCATTGACAAGGCATTACAGAACCCACACTGGAGAAAAGCCGTACAAGTGTGCCACTTGCAAAAAGTGCTTCAGTCTGGCATCTAACTTGAAAGTTCACCAGAGACTTCACACAGGTGAAAAACCTTACAAATGTTTTATTTGCAAAAAGAGTTTCAATGAGGCAACAAAGTTGAGAATTCATCAAAGAATTCACACAGGAGAAAAACCTTACGAATGTTCCACGTGCAAAAAAATGTTCAGTCAAGCATCTTGTTTAAAAGTTCATGAAATAATCCACACTGAGGAAAAACCATACGATTGTTCCACTTGCAAAAAGAAGTTCCGTTGTATTTCGGATTTAAAAAGGCATCAAAGAATTCATACTGGTGAGAAACCTTACATATGTTCCACGTGCAAAAGAAGCTTCACCCAGGCATCGACCTTGAAGAGTCATCAAAGAACTCACACTGGTGAAAAACCATACAAATGTTCTGCTTGCAATATGAGCTTCAGTCAGTCATCGTGCTTGAAAAATCACCAAAGAATCCGCAAAGGTGGAAAACTTAACGAATGCTTTGCGTCACTTGTCAAATGCAATTTGTTTGGGCATGTGGTCTGAAAAATCATCGACGATTTTACACTGGTGAAAAATCTAAAAACATTTCTGGATCATTGATGAGTCATTGAAAATTCATTCACGCGAGATTTCATAGCAGTGAAAGCCGACGTCAAAGTTGTGCACAAATTGTTTGACTTGCCACACCAAAGAAATTATACGACACTGGGCTTTTAAACTACCCCTTAGACATCAGACCAGTTTTATCCCCTATACTTATGCCAGTTTTCTACATCGCATAAGTTGGGTAAAGTTACAATTTCAACTTGGTTTCGAAAACTAGTTTAAGAAGAGGCTGATGTCACAACAATGCATAAATTGCTTGACTTATCATACCAAAAATTGTGTGTGATAGGAAACCTTAACTCATGCCACGTGTTCCACAACATTACTCTGTGAGACTTATATTTACATACAACCACACAACCTGTGCTGAGTCGCCATTTTGGAATGTAACTGATTGCCATGCCACTGCAGCTCTGACATGCACTACACAATTCCCGCATAAACATTTTTGAGTTTATGCTTCCGTTTCACCTAGCATTGCATTTGTATAACCTTATATTAAAAAAATAGTGGTGCTTTCAAATGTTGGTATCTCTATGCGGACACCCTATATTATTGCTGGAGCAAATGGGGTAAAGTAGCCGGATTCAGGAACTGTGGCTTCATACATACAAACTTTAAACAAACTACAAACTTGCATCGAATAAAGAAATATATATTTGCTCCGCAAGCTGTGAAAACTGTTATCACCACTAGTCAAAGTATTTTTAAGCACGTTAATCATTTTGCCGTAGCTGTTAGCAAGTTGATGAGTAGGCTTTGCGTGTGTTAGGAAATAGTATGTGTTTCTTGTGTATTTTTACATGTTGAATGTTTTCAAAATTTCTCTGCCATCTATGGTTTTCTTGCTCTAGCATACCTACCTATCAATAATAATGAACAAGAATGGCCGATTATCAAAACCGATTATCAATTATCTGCCGATTAATTAGTGCAAACCCTGAAAAGCAATTCAATGGTTTTTGGTGTAGGCCTACAAGAACCAAATTTTAGTCAAGTTAAATAAAAGGTTGTAATAATAATCTTACACTCATTTTAGGCCTACTTACACATGTAAGATACAATTTGTTTTAACTAATATAAAACCTCACCAACAAATTCTGACTTCTGTACTTGTGTTTTAACTATT
The DNA here is from genome assembly GCA_034695005.1 of Cryptops parisi. Classification (NCBI taxonomy): domain Eukaryota; kingdom Metazoa; phylum Arthropoda; class Chilopoda; order Scolopendromorpha; family Cryptopidae; genus Cryptops; species Cryptops parisi. The sequence continues at coordinate 11,447 of JAQIWH010006499.1, forward strand.
AACCATCGTTGAGGATGCCACTGATTGGCATTAATACACTTTTGTTTGTTCTCTTGACCGAAACTAGTGTCTAGATACCAGTTTAGGTTACTTAAAACTCTTAATAATTTATTATGCATCATAAAATGAATACTTTTCATTTTGTGTTTCATACCAGTGCTAGTCGTTAAGACACAAGTGGGCCTACTGAAACTTTTTCGATAAAAAGCCGAGCACCCTGGTTAAGAATCAGTGTATGTATTCACAATTATTGTTTTAAAATGGTAATTTAGATAATTTAAATTGTTACTACGATTTACATTCGTTTCATTAGTTTATGATGAATTTAAATTTATTAATTTATAGTTTTATTTTTGAAACATTTTTAAAATGAAATAATTTTACAGTTTTTATTTATGGACTTTTTGTCTACTATCTCTAATATTGAAAAATAATTTATTTTTTTTATTTAATAAATGGTACACGTTTACAATCGAATGTTTTGAATAATTTTTATTATATAGTTTTAATAATAAAGTCGTCTAAATGCGTATTTAATAATTTGTATCATTTTTATTTTCAATCTCATAACTGATGTGAATTTTAATGGTTAAAGTTTTTTACATTTTAATTTATTTAATGACTAACAGTATGGTTTCAATTTTTTTGGGTTTTTGAATTGTTTAAGTTAAAACGTTGACATTTTACAGTGCAAGTGAAAAGGTACTCTTTCATTAGATGCCCATGCTGCTTGGAGCGCTGCTTGCTGGGTGTTTCGATTATGAATTCGGGGAATTACTGCTCTGGATAGAGAGATCTCAAATGAGATGGCTTGGGCATGTACTGAGAATGCCTCGGGAAAGACTGGCCTACCGGATCTGGGACACACGACAAAAGGCCTAGAGGGAGACCAATAGTCAGATGGCGAGACCAGCTCTTCAAAGTTTGTGAGAGGGTCTCTCTCAATAGCTGGGTTGATGTTTGTGCTGCGGCGGAGGATTGAACGAGATGGCGGTCCTTGCTGCGTGGGCTTGCTTACCGCGACCCCAGCGGCCGGCTGGGATAAACATGCTCGAAAACGATGATGATGAATTTTAAAATAATTGTTTTATAATGAATTTGGATTTAAGTAAAGTGTTATTTAAATACTCTATTTTACACAAATATTTAAAAGTAGCACTTAATTATTGAAATAATAGTAACATTTTATAAATAAGATAATGCTAAATTATTCAGAGCTTATCATTTTATTTGAGGCCACTGATTTGTTAAGTTTATTTGTTTTAGTAGAAATGTACTGTACAAATTATCAGCGGAATAGGACACAAAATGGCATCCTACTTTT
>JAQIWH010006500.1:0-12769 GCA_034695005.1 Cryptops parisi
TATCCCCATTCTCACCTATTCCTTTGGCATCGTGACTTGGTCTGACACAGACATTGCACGTTTAGAACGTGTCACACGCACCATACTCACCAAACACAACATGCATCACCCCAAAGCTGCTGTTGAGAGACTCGTGCTTCCCCGCAAGGTGGGAGGACGAGGACTCGTTGCTTTGACTTTGACCGATTTGCATGCTCGGCAACTCTCTTTCGCTCTCGCATCTCTGATTCTGATCTTCATCGTGCTGTCTGTCTTTCTGACACAAACTACACACCACTGAACCAGATGACTCAAACTCACCACAACAACACAGACATGAAACATGGACTCGTAAGGCCCTTCACGGACGGCACCCACAGGAGCTCAGACAGTCCACTGTCGACAATGAAGCTTCGAACAGTTGGCTGTCCTGTGGTGACTTGTTTGGGGAGACACCGAAGGGTTCATGATTTCCATAATTTATTATAATTTATTCCATAATATTTATTATAAGATTACCATAGACAAAAAACTCCCAGGAAATCTCCAAAATACCATACAAAGTTGGAACATTTTACCAACTTATATACGAAAAATTCCATTCTTATGTGTTAATTTCAACTGTGTCAAATATGTTATCACTTTAAGAAAACCTTAGTACAATATATTACCCATATTGTGTGTGGCCCCATATTATTATTATTATTTCTCCAATATTGTTCCACTTGCTGATTGTTATGCTTTGTAATTTTACCTTTGTTCCGACTTGGAATGTGAGATGAATAAACTAGTCGTGAGCCCGTGCTTTGCACGTGAAATTATCGAAATACTAAAAAAAATAACATAGGCCTACTCATTTCATTTTATCGACTAAAAGAAATCCCTAAGTTACTTAGCAACGTTGATCACCTTTTCAATCATCACAAATTAAACTTTATTAACGATTTCCCTTTAATTCATTACCCATTAGGATCCGTAAACAAATTAATAATGGTCCAAGAACTCTCGTTGAACGGAGGAAGTTGAATGCAAATATTCTGAGTTATGTGAATTACAATCTTTAATTCCATTTTTCTTTCTTTAGAACATGTTTTGGTGATTTTGTAATGCCTCATGATACTGTTGTTTATAATAGAATAACAAATTTGTATAGTTTTATTTCCATTGTATTTGTTGCATGCAATGTTTTGGTCTTCAGACCGTAAAATAAAAAATAAATAAATTTATATAGCAAATCGCCGTGAAATAACTCATTTTAAATTCCAACCAACCGCAATAATAATATTATCTAACAAATTAAACCATCACTTTCCTTATCACACATATGATAATTGGAATACATTACCAACTAGAATAAGACGGTTTGCTCATACTATAGATAGACAACTCTTCTATGCAATCTTGCAAAAAATTTGATACACTTCTTTACACACATATCTTATGGATTGGATACGTGTGCCTTAATTTCATTCAGCTCTTATAATAATTTTGTTTGTACAGTATTTGATTCCTGTAGCCATACAGTGGCGATCCCCTGGATTGTTCAGAGAGAAAATAAATAAGTTTCCTTAGAACTGGCAACCTTCAGGTTGAGAGGCAGCTTAAAATAGCCTTTCTATCAAGTTGCTAAATGTGTTATTTAGCACGAGGCTGAACGTGGGGGAGGGGGGTTAAAAACCTAAAAAATTGACACTCCAGGACATAAGGGAATAACCCTGTCAAATTCGGTTCCAATGGGTCCAGAAGGGTTTAGAAGCCTTATTTGGGCGCACAGACAAACCGACCGTCTTTATAAAATAATTTGACTGCATGTTATACCAATAAGTAACATATGTTTAGATAGTAATGCCAATTGTATATTGTATTTTTATAGATGAATTGTCTTCCTCTGTTTTTCCTTTATTTATTGTTTGTCTATGTTTGTATTGTTCACCTTTTGGTCACCAACACCGTATTAAATAAAATAAAATAAATAATAGGATAGGATAAATAAATAAATAAATAATAGCTGGAGAAGAAACTGATGCACAGCACAGCACACTATACAAAAAAAGTGGGTTTTATTAATTATTATTATTATTATTTTTTACATAATAAAAAATGTACCTGAGAAGTTACTATGGACAAAGTGAAAGGGATGGGTGACGATGAGGATGACGATGGTGATGATGAATGAACGAATGGATGATGGCCACTGGTCCATGCACGACGCACGATAGATAGAATGATACTATGCGATGACTATGATGTAGCGATGGAACCGTTTACGAGTTTTTGGCACAAGAGGAACGGCGGGTTGTCTTTGATATTACGTATTACGTATTTATATACAAAACTAAGGCGGCGGCGGTCGTCGTCGTCGTCGTCATAGGTATTCTTCGTCGGGCTTGGAGCCCCCTTGCGTCTTGGCTCGCAGCGCGTCTGGCAGCTCGGCGAGATCTTTGAAGACACCCACGAGGCTTTCGAAGTTGGGTCCCCAGTTGAGCAAGTAGTCCCAGCCCAGATGGGCACCGTTGGTGGGTTTGTAGTGAGAGGCGTTGGAGCCTCGGTCGTCGGCCGCCGGGTCGTCTTCGTCTTCGTCGTCCGACGCCACCAACGTGCTGAGCGAGCCGTGGAAGCTGTCGAAGCTGTCGAAGTTCTTGGTGGACTCCTCGTCGTTTTCGTTGTCCACTTCGGCCAACTTGGAGAAAATCATGTTGCCCGGTCCGAACTCGCGCGACGCCCGCTCGTAGTTGTTGTTGTCGTACTCGAACTCGGAGCACGTGAAAGAGTCGTTGCCGCTCTCGTCCGAACTCGAGTCGTCGGCGCCCTCGAGCAGTTCGGTGTTGGTCTCGAGTAGCTGGGCCAGCTGGTGGGTGGCGGGAGTATTTCGGTTGGGGGGTTCTCTGCCCGACGACGAAGAGGACGACGACGACGACGACACCGCGTCCAGCGTGCTCACCAGGCTCGAGTTGCGTGGCCGAGCGTTAAGGCGCTCGATGTCGTCGGCGGTCAGTCCCTTGGCGTCGACGTTGGAGCCTGGCGGGACGTTGCCAGGGCCCGGGGCTCCGCCGTGGGTGCTGGCGCGGCTGGTGGTGCTGCGGCTCATCTGGCTGATGGGGCTGTGCAGGCTGCGCTCCGAGCTGGCCAGGGCGTCCTTGACGCCACCGGGGGGCGCGGTGGCCAGCAACGCCGTCTGCAAGGGGCGGCCGCTGATGTCCTGCAGCGTCAGGATGCGAGGGGTCTGCTGCGACAGTTCGCTCGAAGGGCTCAACCGCGCCAGGGGGGTGCTTTGCATCTTGAGGGCTCCGGGGCTGTCGCGCGCCACGGGCGACAGCGCCGACGCGGGGCTGTGGCGCAGCAGGCTGTGCGGACTGTTGCGCTGAGTGGCAGCACCGTACCCCACGTGCGGAGCGTGCTTGTGGGCGTGGTGAAAGTTGGGTGGGTGGGGGTTGGTGGTGGTCGACGACCCCACGGACGGCTTATACTTTCTCACGTTGCCGTCGCGGTAGCTCTTGTAGTGGTAGACGATGTCGATGTCGGACGGCGCGATGCTGCTGGCGTTCTCCAGGTCGTAGTGCTCGGGAGCCTCGGAGTCGGGCGAGCCCAGTTCGGACGGTAGCAGGCCGCCCAACTTGCGGCCGTCGTCGCCGCCGCGACCCCTAGGCGGCGGGGGCGTCGACGACGACGACACGATGGGCGACTTGTTCACCATCTCGCGCTCGATGATATCGGGCCGTTGCGGGATTTCGTTGAGCTCCTTGTGCTTCTTGGCCACCACGTCGTGAAGGGTGAGGTGTCCGTGGAGACCGTCGCCGTCGCCGCCGGGGCCGTCTGGGTTGTCGAGGTAGGTGCCGCCGTCGTGCGAGTGACGTGACGGGTCCAGTCCGCCGCCACCGCCGCCGGGCAGCAACGGGCCTCCGTTGGACTTGGCGTGCGAGCCGTGGCCGTCGAGTTTGTCGCGCTTGAGACGGCGGTGGCGATAGACGACGAAGCTCACCATGATGGCCACCATGAGAACGATGAAGAAGACGATGACCAGCGTGACGCCCACGCTCAGGGGGTCGGTGGGCGCCGCGTCTTGACTTTGCACCGCCCCTGCGCATCCCCGGCTCAGTTTGCCTCCGCGCACCGTTGCTCGCAAAGCGTTGCCTTCGCCACCCGCCAACGGCTGCACGTGACCGTCGACCACCAGCGTCGAAAGGCATCCTTCCCAACCTAGACGAGACAAACGGTTAGAACAGTTCCCAAGACGATCGACGGGGGAAAATAACGCAAAACACTTACCGGCCGGAAGATCGTTGCTGTCGCCGGCGAAGCGATCCACGAAACCTCCGAGGACGAGCTGGTCGGTGTCGCGCCCTAGGAACTGGTGGACGGCGGTGGCGTTGAGGGTTTTGGACTCGTCGTCGACCGACACCACTACCACCGAAGGGCCGCGTCTCACGATCGATACGTTGTGCCATCGGCCGTCGCTCGCGTCTAGGCGGACAAAGGTGACGTTGACGGATGACAAGTCGACTCGGGACGAGTAAGCCAGGACTCCGTCTCGTATCTGTCGACGAGTGGTGAAAAAAAGGATGAGAAGGGATTTGGACGACGAGAGAGACGAAACACACGACCGGTGATGTTACCCTCAGCGTGGTGAAGCCACCGTCGCGACTCGTGGAATACAGCAGGTGGCCGTATCTTCGGGTGGTGCGGAACCGAACGGACAGAGCTGTCGTCGTGGGGGGCCATCGGGTCGAACGGGCCGATGCGGCGAACTGCTGAGTCGGTTCCAACGCGATGCTCGTTCCATCCGACACGGAAAAAGTTTCAAAAGCTGTCAAAAGGGAGATGTGAGGACGCTGGATCGATTCGTGATTGTCTGTGGGTTTCAAAAGCCCTACCTTGGGCGCAGTCCAACGCCAGCAGTCCGTTGTCGCAAACGCAAACGCCGTCGGTGCACGACGAAGAAGCGGTCACGGTCGCTGATGGGGTCGCCGAACAAGCAGCGACGATTCCGACTGACGCTAACGGTCGCGTGAGATCGAGCGGATGGCCGTCGATGGACGCTCTTCGGAGGCAACCCACGAAGTCGAGGTCGAGTCTGGGCGACCAAGAATCCGCGGAGGGCGAAGCAGGAGATCGTCTTTCGGCAGCAGGTAGTCCACCCACGTACAGCAAATCGTCGTCGAATATGAGGGATCTATGGGTGTAAACATGACGCCGTTTTAGCGACGAGATTAAACGAAATCAAGTCCGAATGAGACGAAGCCAACTTACCCCACTGTGGGAACTGTCTCGGAGTAGCAGTTGTCAGATACGCACTCGTCGCACTGAAGACCTCGGTCCGTGCATTCCGACACCGACAGGGAAATTATCTGATCGGAAACAAAAAAGAAACAAGACCATTTAGAATTGGACGCGATAGAAAGTCTCGCACGAGGGAACCTCCAACTCACTTTGCTGACGAACATGACTTTCGCCATGTACCATTGACCGCGCTGTAGAGAGCGATCGTTGGCGAGCCGAGAGACGGCTCTTCCCGGAGCACCGACGGACAATTGGAGCCGGCCACCCACGAGGTCCAAAGCGAAAAAGTATCGTCCGGTCGAGTCGACTTTTCGGACGAGCAAACCGTCGGGTTGGGTAGTCGCAAAGACAACGATGAGCTGGTGAAGGCTGATGCCCGGTACACGAAACGCGGCATAAGAAAGATGGTCGAAGCCGATGGGCGGAGTGTGTTGACATCGCGATCCAGAAAAACCTTCAGGACACGCGCAAGACACATCGGCGTCGATCCACGCGCACGTGCCACCGTTTCGACAAGGGTTGGGGTGGCAGCTGGTCGACGTGGCGATTTCGCAGCGAGGGCCGGTGAAGCCAGCTCGGCACGCGCAGACGACCACGGCGACGAGGGATTCGCGGCACGTGCCTCCGTTTTGGCAAGGATCGAATGTGCAGCTGTCGGGACACGAGCCGTGTTTGGACGCGCACTCGCAGCGGTAAGCGTCATCTAGGCGAACACATCGTCTTCCCGAAGGACAGGGGTCGGGGTGGCACGGATCCAGCTGGGCGTCGCAACGACTTCCCCCGAAGGCCGGCGGACACTCGCAACGATGGTGGTCGCGAATCCAAGGCGAAGCAACGATCAACTCGGGGGTGTCGATGGAGGCGAAAGTGGCGACCACTGCGGTACGTCCCTCGCACCGGCCCCCGTTGAGGCAGACGACGTTTCGACACGCCTCGTAGCCGACGACCAACTCGTCGGGGAGGAAGAACTGGTTCAGCTTGTCTTTGGCCGAGTTGAGCACGGCGAGAACTCGATGTTTGGCGACGACGTTGCCATTGGGGTCGCCTTCGACCAAGGCCCCCACGAGTAGATCGGTGCGGTCGGTGTCGTTGCCCACTGCCGCAAGCACGGGACGGTTGCCAGAGCCGCGGAACAGCTCGTCGAGCAAATTGACCAAGTCGCGATAGCGCCGAGCGACAAAGTCCAACGCCGACGAATTGACGATGCGGAGGGTCACTGCCTGGTCAATCAGAAGGTTGGGGTAAGTGACGATGGCGACGTGGAAATGCGACACGACCTCTCGGTGTTGGCCATCTCGCCCGGAAACGCTAAGGTTGGCGTTTGTGTCGTTGCGAATCGATCGGACGTGCAAGCGACATCCTTGAGTGATGGAAAAGGCATTGCGAACGTTGCCATCGACGAGGCGACACTCGAATCGGTTGCTTTCTCGGTCCGGATCGGATGGATGGACGTAGGCCACGGCCGACGGGTCTTCCATACCCAGCACGGCGTGCACGACTACGTCGGCTCGCCGCGGCGAAGGCGGATTGTCGTTGACGTCCAGAACGGCCACTCGAATTTCGTAATTGGACGACGCGGGCGGGTCCCCCGAGTCGGTGATTCGCACCGGAAGAACGTAGTGCGCTGTTTTCTCTCGGTCCAAAGCCGCCGTGGTGGTGACAGTTCCGCTCTTGGCGTCGATGGCGAAGACGGATGCGGCGGCACTGGATTCATCGAGGCGAAAGGCGAACGGAGGCCCGAAGCGGGGGCCGTCGGGATCCGTCGGCCGGAGGGTGGTGACCACCGTGCCCGGGGCTTTGTTCTCTTGGACGGACGCGAGCAGCTGGTCTCGGCCGAGACGAGGTCCGTTGTCGTTGACGTCATGCACACGGACCACGAGAATGGCCGTGGCCACGGGAGGAGAAAAATCGTTTTCGAACGCGCCCAGTGTCAAATTATAGGAGGGCGTCGTTTCGCGGTCGAGCGGTCCGGAAGTGAACACGGTTCCCGATCGAGGTTCCACACGGAAGGCGTTGTCTTCGTTGCCGGACACGATGGCATAGAGAAAAGCCCCCCTCCGAGCATCACCTTGGTCGTCGTGTTTGTCGGACGAACTTACCGACACCAACTTTTGTCCCGTTGCCGCATCTTCGGCTATGCCCACGTCGTAGAAGGATCGACCGAAAGCGGGGGCGTCGCTGCCTTTGCGCAAGGTGATGACGACTCGCGCTTCGTCGGTGTCGTTGCCCCGGACGGGTCCTTTGTTCTTGGCCAAAGCAGTCAACACGACGGGTGAAGTCCTGTCTCCCCGCAAGCTGCCGGCCACCGAAATGACCCCCGTCCGAGCGTCGATGGCGAAGCCACCATTGCCTCGTGACGCCAGCAGCAGGTAGTAGACCCAGCCGTCGGGTCCTTCGTCCTGGTCTGTCGCCGACACCGCACCCACGCGCGTTCCGACGGTGGCCGTTTCGCTGACAGAAAAGTGGTACTTGGGTCGGACGAAGCTCGGGTAGAACTCGTTTTCCCCTTCGATCCGCACGGTGACGGTGCACGAAGAATACTGCACCGTGTCCGGGTTGCTGGCCGTCACCTCGAGCACGTAGAGCCGTTTCTTCTCGTAGTCGAAGCTGGTCTTAGCCACCACCACCCCGCTCTGCAGGTCGACGCTGAAGCGCGATTCGCCTTCGCCGCCGGACAAGGAATACTGGATAGCGGCGTTGCGACCGGAGTCGCTGTCGTTGGCCGACACGCGACACACCACCGCGCCGCGGGGTTGGTTTTCTCGGATCGTCACGTGGTAGCCGGGTTGATCGAACACGGGCGGATTGTCATTGATGTCGGTCACCACCACCGTAAGCATCGCCACGGCCGAAGACGCGTTGAACGCACGGTCCGTGGCCGTGATTTCCAGTCGGTACTCTTGCGTTCGTTCGTAGTCCAACGCTTTGACCAGTTTCACGCTGCCGGTGGACGGGTCAACGTCGAAGCAGGCTTCGTCGTTGCCATCCGTTATGGCGTACGCGATCTCGCCGTTGATACCTGAAATGAACGATGAAGCGTCATGCAGATGACGTGACAATCTCGCGTCCCTCGAAAGCCAGAGAATTGAAACTTACCCGGGTCGTTGTCGGAAGCACTCACTCGGAAGATCTCGGTGTCGACAATCTGGTTCTCTGGAACGATGGCTTGATAGGTAGGTGAAGTGAAAAGTGGGGAGAAGCGGTTGTCTCTGGTGACGATCAACTGAACAGCGCAGTCGGCGTGTCGTGGTGGAAGTCCTCCGTCAGTCGCTCGCACCACCAACATCAGCGTCCTGTTGTCATCGGTGGCGTTGAGCGGCGTCCTCAAATGAAGCCAACCTGAAAAGACGACAATGCACGTCAATGACGGTCAACATGTGACGGCGAAGGAAGCATCGATCTTACCCGTGGAGGCGTCGATGGCAACATAGGATGTGCCGTTTCCTTCGATGGCTCGGTAAGTCACTTTGGCGTCAACTCCGACATCCGTTCGGTCGGTGGCGCGTACTTGTACCACCGGTTGGCCCACGCGGACGGTGAGCGGTAGGGGCGAGAAGTAACGAGGCTGGTCGAAGACGGGGCCGTGTCGGTTGGCGCCGATCACGCGAACAACCACGCGACATTCGGAGCCGAGTGGAGGTTTGCCGTGATCCGTCGCCACTACCGTCAGCGTGAATTGGTTTTCCAGCGAGTAGGACGCGTCGTCAGCGTCGGCGTCGCCGTTTTCCCGTCGGTAGCGCATGGTTTTCTTGGTGTAGATGTCGCCGGTGGTGGCCTCGATCTCGAATAGGTCGGACGACTGGCGCAGAGAATAGCTCACGTACGAGTTAGGTCCTCCCTTGTCTTTGTCGATAGCGCTGACGGTGCCCACGAACGACACGGCTCGCTCGAGTTCGGGCACGGCGAACTCGTAAGTGGCGTTGGAAAAGCGAGGCTCGTTGTCGTTGACGTCCTGCACGGTGATGGTGAGCGGGGTCTCAGCTCGCCACGAGCCGTCGACGGCCGACACCTTGAGGATGTACTCTTCGGCTTCTTCGCGGTCGATGTCGCCCACCACCGTCACGTTGCCGGACGCGGGGTCGATACGGAACTTGGAGCCCGGGTTCTCCGTGAAGCTGTAGACTGCGTTGGCGTTGAGGCCCGCGTCGCGGTCGGAAGAGGTGACCCGGATGACAAACGTGCCTTTGGCGGAGTTTTCGGTGATGTTTGCGCTGAAGAGGCGTGTGAAACGAGGCGGGTTGTCGTTTTTGTCGAGCACCGTCACGAGGATAGTGGCCGAGCCGGTGTTGGGTGGTCGTCCTTCGTCCACCGCCTCGACAGTCAGAGTGTACACGTCGGCCGCTTCCCGATCGAGCTTGGAACGCGTCGTCACTCGCCCCGTGTGGGCGTCGATGGAGAAGGCCGCGTCGTGGTCGCTGCCCGTCGTTCTCAGGCGGTAGGCGAAGCGCCCGTTGGCTCCGCTATCCGCGTCCTCGGCTCGGACCACGACCACCGGCTGAGGGGGCGCTTCTTCCTCCATCAGGCCGACGCGGTAAGTGGCGTTGACGAACCGAGGCTGGTTGTCGTTGACGTCCACCACGGTCACGTTGAGAAGAAACAGCACTGACGGCGCCGACGACGGCGACGAACTTCGCGCTTCCACCCACAACTCGTAACGCGGCACGGTTTCCGCATCCAAACCCCATGTGACGTTGACTCGCCCCGTGGCGTTGTCCACGACGAACACGCCATCAACGTTGCCGCCTACAATGGCGTAGGAAAAGCGGACCTTGGTCGAAGGGACGGCCACGCTGGCCACGGTGGATCGGGTGACAGATTCCAGGATGCGGACGGCGGTGGTGGCGTTGCGCACGAGCGGCACGGTGCCTTCGGGTCGCAGCTTGAATCGAATGGTGGCGTTGGTCCGCAGGGCGACGGGCTGGCCTTCGTCACGTGCAGTCATTGTCAGTGCGAACGAGGAGGACACGTTGGTCAAGGTGGAACCGGCGCGCACCACTCCCGAAGCGTGATCCACCATCAACTGGTCGGACCCCTGGCCTTCGAGCTCGTAAAGCACGCGACCATTGTTTCCGGAATCCTTGTCCACGGCGGTGCAGCCGAATAGGAAACGACCTGTCGTCGAGAACCAAAGGCTTCGTTGTTAGGTCACCACCACGATAATGACAGCTCTTAAAAAATTAAAATAATTAATTTACCTTTGACGACGGGCACGGCCACGTCGACGTCGTAGGTGTCCCTTTCGAAGACGGGTGGATTGTCGTTGACGTCTTGGACGCGAATGCTGACCGTGGCGGTAGCTGTCAACGGACGGTCGGGACTCGAATCAGCGGCGATTACCGTCAAACGGTAGCTGGAACGTTGTTCGTAATCGAGAAGCTCACGGGTCGACAGCCATCCGGTAACACCGTCGATGTGGAATCGCTCGCTGCCATCGCCTTCCGACAACGAATACCTGGGGAAGAAACTTTATCATCACCATACATCAGTGGCGATCCCTTTGGACGAAAGCGCGCGACTCACGTGAGATCGGCGTTGATTCCTACGTCGGCATCCGTCGCTCCAAGTTGAAGCAAACGCGTGTCAGGTGGTTGGTTCTCTAGCACTTGCAATGAATAGCTTTCTTTATCGAACGCTGGCGCGTTGTCGTTGACATCCATCACCACGACGATCAAAGTTCCCGTCCCTGTGAGCCGAGGAGTTCCTGGAGAAATGAAAACACGACTCTCTCATTTGGAATCCAAGTACAGTACAACCATAGAAGAGCCGAAAAGTGCCTTACCCGAGTCGACGGCGACGACGGTGATGCGATGCGTCTCTTGTCTTTCCCGGTCGAGGCTAGTCCTAGCGGTGACGCGTCCCGTGGCAGCGTCGACGGCGAACGAAGCACGGTCGCCGTCTTTGAGGAAGTAGCGGGGTTTCTGCCCCTCCGAAGAGGCGTCGGCGTCGCGTGCTTGCAGCTCGGCGAGGGCGGCGGGAGCGGGGGCATTCTCCATCACGTTGACCACATAGGGCGAGTCGGCGAACGTGGGCGGGTTGTCGTTGACGTCACCCACAGCCACGGTGACGGTAGCGGTGTCGTGGCGGGCGTCGTGGCCCTCGTCTTCGGCTCGCACGCTCAGCACGTAGGTCGCTTGGTTCTCATAGTCCAACGGTTTAGCGATGCGAACGGAACCCGAATATTCACCCACAGCGAAGTCGCGATTGGGATCACCGGCGACGATCTTGTATCGCACTCGACCGTTGCGCTCGGCATCGGCGTCTGTGGCTTGGACCTTGAAACAGAAGACACGATCAAGAGGGAGCATTCCTCGGAAGGACCGAACGCCATCACGACGACAGATTCATACCTTGGCCACCGAAGAGCCCAACGATGCGTTTTCGGCCACCGAGGCCGCGTAGCGACGGTGTTGGAAGCGGGGAGCGTTGTCGTTTTCGTCGGCTATATTGACCGTTAGACTCATTCGAGACTCTTTGGGGGGCGTGCCCCTGTCCCTGGCCCCTACCACCACCGTGTAGTTGGCCACCTTCTCGCGGTCCAACGAAGCCGTCGTTCTCAGTGAGCCGTCCACGGTCCCGATGACGAAAGGATGTGGGATGACCCCACTTTCTGGTTTGGAAGGAACGAGCGAATACCTGTCAAAAGATAAGGATGAGCTCAACTAACGGCAAATAAATCGAGTAAGTGATTTATTTTTATTTCATTTATTAAGAATACGTCCCTTTGAGACAATAAATCACATCAAATGATGGTGATGACTATACAAGATTTATTTATTTTAATTTACTCGGTCTGGGTGACCAATGGGGGATGCTTAAAGGGGTTGTTAGCATATAAACATAATCATTTTAAATCTCTTTTTTTGTATTCGTCTAAATTTTTGTCCCTTATCTGGGATGCATAATAAAATAGGATGGAATCTATGATAAATAATAATAATAATAATGATGGAAAAGATGATAACATTACAAAACTATACATATCTTAGGTGTTGATACAACATGTCGTGTTGGGCGTTAGGTGTTGATACATCCCAAATGATTTTTTATCATAGATTACTCGAACTCAGCAAAGCCCTTACCAATTCTTGTCATCCTTTTCTAACTACCCCACCCACATCACGCAACATTAAGAGAGCTTCAAGAAAATTATCCCAACCACCAAATTTCCAGACCATTTTCACTGTAGGTTTCCATACAACAGCATCCCTATGTTGAATAATTTACCTATAAATTGCCAATTCTTTGTTCATCCAATAACCTGTCATCATTTTAAAAAACAACTATTCAAACATACAATATTTTGCCATTAAGACCTTTCCTGTATTCATTCTGTACTTCTTTGTCCCAATGGGACGTATGATAATAAAAAATAAATAAATAAATAAATAAATAAAAATGTATCAAAACTTTGAATGTTATGAAAATAATACAGTACATTCTCAGTACATCGTCAATCGACCTAATCTTAGGGAGGAATACAGATATACTTTGTCTGTTCCTGTGTCTCTTTCAC
>JAQIWH010006501.1:0-12766 GCA_034695005.1 Cryptops parisi
TGATGAAGCGCAGTGTGTTTACGGACTTCCGATTTCCGCGTCACTCGACCCAAGCCGGAAGTGACGTCATGGCCGACCTCTTCCGGTGACTCATGCTCGCTCTACGTAGGCTCAATCATTTTTCCTGAGTAATTTGTACGGCGAAAATGGGGAGGCTGTGTGTTCACCCTTCAAAAGTGAGGGGATTTTTCGAGACCACCACCCACCCTTCCCACTCAGTACAACCGATAATCACCCCGAAAAGCCTTGTTGACGCTCAAAGTGAGGTTGGGGTTGGGATGATGAGAATGAAGTTATAATCGACTCCGCCTTTCGTTCATTTTATAACAAAAGTGGATGCTAATTTTATTTTGTGTAGGGGAAGGAAAAAGTGAACAAAAAATGATCTTATCTTAATTATATACTAGAACTTTAAGCGATAACAGTACAGTAATGTACTTCAAAAGAAGTTCCTATTTTCTTTTGATAAATGCTAAAATTTAATCAACGTAGTTTATGTACTACATTGGATCATTCTGTATATCAATTTAAACTGTGAAATCAACACTATTCGCTGTCAAACCTATAAAAAAAACTACATGAAAGTTGAACAAAAACATTTTTGCATAAATTAAGTTTTTAGATCACCCTGTATAGCGAAGACATAAAAATTCATCAATAATGTTAAAAACAGCGTTAAATGATGTGAATTTACGAAACAAAATGGTATTTTACAGTGTTGTAGAGTCGGGCGATTTGTGGATCACCCTGTACAACAATGATTAAAAACTCCAAACTATAAAACTAATTCAACTACAACATTTGGATAAAAAGATTACATGTTTGTGTTGCATGTTAAAAAATTTACGTACGAATATACAGGGTGGACCAAAAGAAACTCACCAATTTGCAAAGAGCAATTTCTCATGAACCGCTTCAGATAGACGAAAACTACAACTATGACATGAAAGTTGAATTCGATATCTTTGTGAGATATGTAATTCTATGCTATGACTTTCATAATTTCGTCGTAATGGCCACGTGAAATGAAAATATACTCTAAAAAAAAGTTGTGAAACTCGGATTTGACGGGGTACTTGTGCCGTCTTTTTGTGGACTTTCATGCTGCATAATTGCAACACAGTTTTTCCATATTTGGAAATCTGCATCAGAATAACCGGATAATATTCACAAATTTAATTCCCCCTTTCTCCGTTTTAACATCAATTTTGTACTTTTGCACTGAACCATTATGCATTGAACTCTCCTTATAAAATCATTTCACAACTTTTTTTTGACGGTACATTTTGTTTCGTGCGGCCATTGCGACTAAACTATGGAAGCCATAGCATAGAATTATACATCATTAGAAAGATATCAAATTTAACGTTAATGTTATAGTTTTACTTTTCCTCTAGCTTAAAAGGTTCACAAGAAATCGTTCATTAAAAATCGGTGACAGTTTAGTGCCACCCTGCATATGTCTATCATTGTCATGTCAGTATTAGAGTTAGACCTCTGGTGAAAAGTGCAATACAATACACCTTATAACCATTTTATAATAGGTTTTCCTTAGTCAAAAGACAAAATCACTTCTGCTCGATAAAATGTGTGTTTTGAAAAGACAAAGCGTCATCCGTTCAAAATGATTCCACGACAAAAATCAAAAGAACGTCAAATTATTCATCGGTTGGTTTCCAACAAAACCATAACTTTAGGAAGTGCACTGAAGCGCAAGGTGATGCACGCATTATAAACATCAGTTGTTTCACACACACACATACATTCATAAACACACACTGTGGAACTGATCAGATTTTTGCACCGATTCGATCCACATCTCAATACACGAGGGATGATGATGGTTTCTCTCCCTTGTGGCATAAATGTCAACAAGTGTAATTCGATCCACGGTTGACTTTTGTAGTACTTGAAATATTACTCTGCACAACGAGAAAAGAGAGACAAATGACTATGTGTGTGTGTTTATGTTTGAGTAGTCAGAAAGAACAAACCGCTTCTAATCTCTATATCGGGGTGGTCCAAAAAATTTATTCACCGGTTAGAAATGAATAAAAGTGCAAGCTGTTGCACTCCCACAATACATCACGCTCAACTAGCGTGTCTCCTCCTCCCCGCGCGACATTATAATGAAAATCAAGACGTTAATAAGAAATGATGATAGATCAAAACGGACACTTGAACTTTGACCCCACAACGTTAGGGGGCGGAGGGGGGGGGCACTTGTGACTAAAATCAAAAAAGCAAATGGGATGAAAGTAATGAATGACATATTCAGAAAGTATAGATATATATAAGAAAGTATATATATCACGCTATTGGTCAAAATTTGTGATCGATATACAGGGTGTTCCAACAAAGTCTAGACAAATTTTAAGTGGGTCGAGAAATGCTTCCTTTTGAGATAACAGCACTCTGATATCTACTCAGTGTAATACATTGATTAAACGTGAAATATGTTAAAAATAGTAGTATACAGGGTGTTCCTAAAAGGTGTAGTCAGAACTTAACCACAGATGTTACTACCTATCAAAGTATACACTAAAAATCTATATAATCATAAATCCAGAAATGCTTTCCTTCTGAGATAACACAGAATGAAGTTACGTAATTGAGTCCGATCTATTTTCTCATTGTAGGCCTCTGCAAATGAGCGTGCATTTTTGGACCCATGTTTTTCTGAAACTTTTCGCTTTGTTTCGATGCATCTGTGGTTAAAATTCGACTATATACAATTTTCAGGAACACCCTGTATATAGGTATTAGTCATTTTGAAAACGAGTGTATAATCGAATTCGGATGATTGAATATTAATTAATGGAACGAAGTTCTCGGTTTTCAACGAATTTGATGATAGTTCAGGAAGCTTGTAGACGTTTATAGGCAGTTTGTCGAGTGTGGATTACTAGGCCTATCCATCACTCGTTTAAAGTTTCCCATCGCGCGAAGGTTAATTTTCATTACACTGTATATATATGTATGTATATCAACGTAGATTGCATCTTGACACGAACATTTAGTTATAAAAATGTTCAATCAATTAACTAACGGATTGGTTAGTTAGTTAGCTTTTAACTACATCGATGACCTATAATTTCAAAATCGTCGATGCTTTCGAATCCCGTCTCGATTGTCAGCCAACAACATCGAAAACGTTGGGATCTAATTGACACCAAAAGCATAAATTAAAATTAGCTCATCCAGAAAATGAAAATCCCGGATACACGAAACATTATACAGCCAATTTCTGGATTTATGCGAATTATTAATATGTACGATTTTTCTCATTTAATAATTTTTTTTTTAGTTATTCTACGATATCGTGCACAAAGTGAACGAGTGAAGTAAACGCTAAAGGTTTTACCATAACGCAAATGACAATCAGTATGCATTTCCGGACTCATGTTTATATGGAATTTTTGCTTTGTTTTGATGTGTACAGAATTCTACGAAAGTTTTAAATTATGCGAGGGCAGAGCACAATGCAAAGTTTGCATAAATCGAGGATCTCCTGTATATTCATCAAAAGTAAAATTTAAAATAAAATTTATGCATTTGTCTTGAGAACTCGTCATATACTATTATACAGGGTGTTCCTGAAAATCCTAGTCAGATTTTAACTAAAGATGCTACGCACTCATACAAAGCAAAAAAAAAGTTCATATAAACATGGGTCTGATAATCCTCAGTCATTTGAACACCTTCAGCAACTGGAGGGCTCGGTGCATTGACCGATCAGCTCCAATTTTTTGCCAAAAGATGGTGTCACTTTTTTTCAACACTAATGGTTCATATTGTGAGAATATTCTTTTGCAAATTTTGTCCATTTATGTCCTACCTCTGTTATTCTACGTCTTATCTGTGTAATAGGAAAAATAGAATTCTTTGAAAATATCTTCTCTAAACATTTTAAAACTATGAACTGAGCACTTACTGTACCGAGCCCTTCGATGCGACAATAAGCCTATGAAAATTGAGTGACTTCACCCCGTGTTATTTCACAAGAGACACATTCCCAGAACTAATGTTTATATGGGTTGTTTTCTTTGTTTCTGTGTATAGCATCCGCAATTGAAATTTAGGAACACCCTGTTACACCAAATCCGAACTTAGTTAACTGCAGAAATATGCGCAGAAAACTTAGTAGGCTAAATAAAGGAAGACTTAAAAACAGCAATGTGGTGTTACTGTAAAAGAGTCAACGATGTTTTTATACCATAAAAAAAGTACTGCACTGTATTATCAAGTTTTGCATAAGTACGAATTAATAAAAAACAAACTTATCCTTTGTACCTAATATCGTATCACGTTACATGAAAAGTCTTATAACAACCCATCGTACACTAGAAAAGCATCACCACCATTTTTCATGCCAACTTTTATTTTTATTATAAAACTTTAAATAAAATAAAAATAAATAAATACAGAAAAATCAAAAGAATAAAAGAGAGAATGCTAAGGGGAGGCAATAAGAAGAAAATGGTAAGAGCAATGAAGCAGCAGACTACCATATACAATACTATATAAAGCATTATATATCAAACACAAAACTGAACATGGCGCCTGAGAGATGGCGCCAGTTTGGCCGTTTTGACTGGAGCGACAATGTCATCATTGGCTGGATGAAGATGGCAAAGTCAAAAAAAGAGAGAGAGAGAGAGAAAGTGCGAGTGAGTGAGAGAGACGCCAACTATTCTGGAAAAGTGAGTGGGAGTGTGCAATGCCGAGTAACGCGATCAGGAAAACGTCCCCATCTCGTCCTTCCGCCGTCATGCCATTACGCTTCCTTTTCAATTTGGAGAGACGAGCAGAAGCGCATTAGTTGTGGGGGCTCATGCTACTGTTGCCATCATTAAACTATATACAGACGACGACGACGACGACGGCCGAAGAGGAGACACATACAACACAACATTCGGCAAAGAGCAAATAACAGTCAACTAAAGTGCAATGTCTGTCTTTATATCCTGAAAGTTCCAATCGCCATCCAGAACCGCCCTCTTGTCGTCTCTCTCTTGATGGGTGATGATGATGATGATGATGTCCTATATCAAGTTTCTGTTAAATTTTTTTTTCAAACTAGTATGCTTTGCGATATCCATGTCGTGTCAGAAATTTTACAAATGAAACCGCATTTTTCAAACAATTGTTCAGAAAAGCCGTTTTTCTGGTGAGAAACTCCATAGAGGTCCAACAAGATGATTGCTCTGCATTACGCTGCCATTTTTATGAAAAATCATAGAAAGGGGTAAAGTGACAAACTAACAAGTAATTACTAAAACAACTGCGCTTTTTGTTTGATAACCTCTTTTATAACTTCGTAATTACTGAAACAAACACGTGAAAATATATTTTTTGGCTAAAATAAGTTAAGTTGTTCATTATATGGTGGATGGATCGGTTTTATACTCTCAACAATGAATGGCTACTCAATTCAATCTTTTAGTTATGTCATATTCCATTTATGAACTTTTAGAAGCTATTTATGAGCCTTGAGTAATTCCATTTTCGAGATCTGCAATCTTCGATTAGATTCATGCGATTTTTTGTTACATTGGACTTAATGCGGATTTCGCTTTATGCGGTTATCAATTTAAGGTACATTGGATTATAGTACAGTATATTCTAATAAACACCTGCAAACTGCAGTATACGTTCAATCCCCAGATCACTCACTCACAGACTAATAAACTCACAAGTGAAGTTAATATAAAGCGTATAAAAAGTTATAAATTAGTAACATGTTACGTAACATGAACGTTACATTTTAGATAAACTTTTCTGTCTGCATAAGATTACCATGTGATCATAACTCAAATGTGAATGCGAATTTAAATTACAACAATGAACTGCATAAACACAACCTGTAACTAATAAAATAAAACTAACAAATTTACATAAAAAAGAATAAATACAAGATTAGCCTCCAGACATCCCGTTGTAACCATACTAACTACGGGGTTTATTTCTAGTTAACGTAATATTATCGTTACTTATTACATGATATTCATTACGTAATATATTATATATTACATATTTATTACGTAACATTACATAATATTCAGCAATTTATGCACGATATATAATGACATCTTTGTCATTATATTATGCACGATATATAATGACAAACCTAGCAACGGGGGAGGGGGGGGGGTTCGCATATTCTCGCAAACGTTGAAAAAGAAGTTGTTTGGTATGATTACTGAGAATCGAAGAACGAAAAAGAAGAAGAAGAAGAAAGCAGAAGGCAAAAGAAAATAAGATTCTGCCATCAGTAGGTTAAATGATCCATGTTGCGATTGTGTGTTTGCACAGAGGGGAGACGACGACGACGACAACGACGAATTCCCATTTCTATTCTAGGGCAAGACAAGATTTAGAAGGTTGACTACTCATCGTTCAACGATTACATTCGAGAATCCATGTACTGGAATCAAAATGGTGTACTTAAATAAAGAGAACGCACCCATGTCGAGTTGCATTGAAGCTTTTGCTAGACACCAAAAAACTGATCAAAAATCTCAATGGCTCAAATATTCATTAACTGCGATTACAATACTATGTTTCTTTCGATTATTTATTATCAGTTAATAGCTACTAGCTACATAAGCAATATTTTTATGCGATTCATTGGCAACAGAAAAGCTAGTGGAAATAATGATTGGTCATCATCATATATAAAATATATAATAATAAAAAAAAACGAATGTCCTCGAGCAGAAGGCGTGGTTTGCGTGGGCGTGTTAGAGGGTGGCATTTTTTCTTTCTTTTAAGCGTGATGTTTTCATATCAGATCGAATCTGGAGTAGTGACAGGAATAAGGGATGCTTTTATTCTTCCCTATTTTTGTGTGTGTGTATATATATATACTTATATCGCAAAACCCTCCCTTACACTTCGACGCCATTAATCTCGTCGTTCACGCGCGATTTCTTCGCGTACTAACGGAAGCAACGCAGTGTGAAAATTTTTTTCGAGAAACGAAGACGACGACGACGACTGTTGACGACATTACACGTATAGAGAAAACCAATGGCGAGGCTCGTAGCATCATCGTTCCATTGCCATGTTTTCCGCCCGCAACGTTTTCCGCTCCGTGAACAAAAGATTCGAACAAAAGCGAGAGAACTATGAACGCGAAATGCGTTGGAAACACTATAGTGTTTCTTCCACACCCCTTACAATTCGTAGTTGTCGTATAAGTCAACCACGATTTTTTTTTCTTTGAACGTACAACTTGTCAAACTATTTTCAACGACTGCCAAAACCAAATCAACGTGTTCTAGTTTCAGTATTACTTCGTAGCATTACTTCGTATGCAGTGTAAATGCAAATATCAACCGCTTTTGATATATCAAGAAAAATCTCAGAATGTGTACTGTATGTATCTGTCTGTCTGTCTGTGCTTCTGTGTGTAATACTAGAATCTATCACCAGTTAAAATAAAACGAAACAATAAAAATCTTGACACATACAGTACCGGTACTTAGGTATATTAACAACCATTAAATAACCCGTGCTATAGCACGGAAATGGTGTTATTATTATGAAAAGTGAACATCTCTATCCTATCTAATAAAACGGAAAGAACTTCCTACTTCTACTCCTCCACACCAGTTATAGCTATTGGACAAGGAACACCACGTGATTCTTTCTTTTGCACCTGTGCATAAAAAAAGAATTCTAGAACCTTCTAGAACTTTCAAAAACCTGCTATTATGTGGCAGTGTCACTGTGTTTTTACTAGCGCCATGTGTGAAAAACGCCAAAACTCATACCGAAATCGATACTCTAACTGTAACGAATATTGCGAAGCAATTTGAGTTAAAAGAATAACTTTCCCGTCATTTTTGAAGGGCTATTTACTAGTTTCTAATGCTAAAAGACCAGAGCACTCTTTCTCACCAGCTATTAAAGCATCACCGTGTTTGAAAATACCAAAATTGATACTCTGTTTCGAATATTGCCAAGCAATACGAGTTGAAATAATAAATAACTGTAATGTTGAGAAACAACATGCGTTGAAACAGTGAATTGCGTACCGGTAATGAAAACAAAATAAAAACTTTCTCGCCATTTTTGACGGGTATGTTACTAGTTAAATAATATACAACCATCCAACCATCTCCATCTAGTGACAAGACAAAGCGTTCATGATACATGAAAACATAGATCTGGGCTATTCTTATTACTAATACTGTACTTTAGTATACGTTTCCAAGGGTTTCGCTGACTTTACAGCGAAAATGTAATTTACAAAAGTAGAAATATACGAAAATAAAAATATTATTAAACTATCCTATAAAAAAATATTAAGTCTCTCTATCTGTCCGTGACAAAATGTTTCCAAGATAGCAAGTAAGAATAAATCTCAGAACACTACGATTTAAACAACATCAAAACAAACATTTTTTATTACAAAATTCTCCAAAAAATACCTAAAGCTCGTTTTAACATCTTTTTAGCAACTAACTTTTCTTATCGTACAACATTGTTTCAAATTGGCATCAACAAAACGTAACTTGTTTGTGTGTAATCTCATTTTTTTTCTGCTAACAAACTCGGAAAGGGTGGAGCAGATGCAGAAAAAAACAAAAACCTCACAAACAAATTTATTATTGTTATTTGAAATGATGTAACGTTTCGTGTAAACTAGCCACTAAACACGAACATTACGAGTGTCATCTTCATAAAAGTCGTTATCGTGTCACTGAAACTGTAATTGTTTTTCACTCTTATTGTCGCATAAAGCTGTGGCAACATTCCACACTGTCGCTCTGCTGCGTGTTACTGATGAGTAATCATTATCTATCTCCAATTTTTTTTCATATATTTTAATTCTATTATTATTATTTTTTTTCTACTCTGTTTTGTTTTCATTTTTCTCTCCCTGTCATTGTGTCTTTCGTTGTAACATTCCGTGTCTAACTTCTTTTCATTGATCCGACGAAACGCTTTATAAGCCGTACCTACATACATGTACACACCTACACATAGAATGTTTCGTGCTTTTTAGCGAAATAAATAAGTGGCAAGTTTTTCTCGCTCCGGATGTGCGGGAAATTGAAGCGCACGTGAACGCCAATTCTCTTAATTTATCGCAAATTTAACGCCGACAATAATTCAAGCAGCGGGACAATTACAGGTCGACTTCCTGATGCCCGACTTCTGTGTGTATCGAGTTTGTTTTTCTTCGTATTTTATTATTATTATTATAAAGGCCACACGTCGCTAGAGGACAAAAATTTCTCACTTGACAACGAATCCGCCACTTGACGCCAACACTTCAAGTAGTAACAAGTACATTAAAAATGCTTTTCTTTCAAGCACATTCTTTATATATTGTCCTATACAGATATAATCTATGTACAGTACATACATAATGCAAAAATAAATAAATCCATTTTTGATTTCTTCATGTTTCGATATATGCGAATTAAAACACTTTGAGTAATTCCGATATACAATTTATGCGTTGTTTTTGAGTAATTCCATTTCGATTTTTTTTTTTTGCGAATTTTTTATAAATGCGAATTTCAATTTATGCAAATTTAAATTCATGAAATCATTGAGTAATTCGAAATTTTATTTATGCGAGTTTTGAGTAATTTCCATTTTTGATTTCTACATTTTTTTATTTATTTATTTATTTATTTATATATGCGATTTTTTTTTTACATTGGACATACGCGGTTTTTGATTTATGCGAAAAGCTTATGTGGTTCTCGTTTTATGCGTTTTTTGTTACATTAGACTATCACTATAAAAGTATATTCTCATAAACGACTGTAGATGGCAATATACGTTCAATTCCCAGCTCACTCACAAACTCACAGGCGAAGCTAATACTGTATATATAGAGTATCAGAAAACAAAGTCAACATAATAAGTATGTCTTACAAACAAGTAGGTAACCCGTGCTGTAACACGTGATATTGTTTTTTTTTGTTCACTCTTACGTTGTTATGAGTTTGTTTGTGTACTAAGTATGTTTTTACTTGTTTGTTTTTTCACGGACAGATTGACAGAGCAACTTGCCTTTTAAGGCTACCTCTGATACACGCAATTTTCGGTCTGGCAAGTTATGGGAAAATAAAGCAATTTCTAGAAACAACTGTGAAGTCAGCTTCTTTGTCAACAAGTTTTTAATGGTTGAAAAAGAAACTAACCTCACATTTGTTAACAAATTGCTCGAGTTGTCATACCTAAAATGGGGCAACTTTTGCATGTGACAGGAGACCCAACATATCACCAGAATAGTTTAATAATAAAGTCTTGTTATTTTTATTTTTTATTTTAATAAGAGTACATTCCAGACGGAACAAATTAACACGACAATAGAGTGCAACAAAAAACAACAACAACGAAAAAGTGAACATTTTTGCAACACCCTGTATAGCTGTAGGACCTGAATAGGTGGAGATGTTGCTGCGGAGCTAATCGATTGGTACAAAATCGAGCTGCACGAAGTCACATTATAATTATAATGACTGCAATCATTACGACGTTGCGGAGAAGTTAAAACGCCATTCAACCTTGTGCTGAATGGAAAATTTAACGAGATTTGAGGAGGGGGGTGAGGGTCTTTTGCTTTTGAGGGGAACCCATTATACTATTTTAGTGTATTAAATGATTTCAATTCAAACGATTAAACGTTCATCCACCGATGTTTCAGCAGTGTACAATGCCACAAATGATTTGTTTTAAAAAATACGCGTCGAATTTTTTTATACGATGAACGATAAACATTCAACAAGTCAATTCGTGTCAATTTTCACAATCATCGTGAAGATTAGTAATCCGTGTCATGTCAATTTCGATTTATGCGAATTTAGGTTAATGTGATCTTTGAGTAACGTGATATTCTATTTATGCGAGTTTTGAGATTTTTTTTAAAATTATTATTTTTCGTTCCGTAGAGATAATAATATAAAATAAAATAAAATAAAACGAGATACATATAACAAACAAATAAAAATGAATTCCATTTTCGAATTTCAATTTAGGCGAATTTTGAAAAGAAAAAAAATCCATTTTTTGAGTTCTGCAAGTTTCCATTTATGCGAATTTTAATGTACGCAAATTTTGATTTATGCGAATTTAGATCAATGTGGTCTTCGAGTAACGCAACATTTGATTTAGACGAGTATTGAAAATTTGCATTTTCGAGTTCTGCAAAATTTTCGATTCGAGTTTTTCGATTTTTGTCACATTAGACTTATGCGATTTTCGATTTATGCGCTTCTCGTTTTACGCGAGTTTCGAGAAATTCCATTTTACATTTCTGCAAGTTTCGATTTATACGAATTTTGATTTCCATATCAGCCAGTTTTGAAAAATTCCATTTTCGATTTTCGATTTTTGAAATTTTTATTTTATTTGATTTGTGCGATTTTGGTTACGTTTGTTAGTATACTCACAAAGTTTTTTTACTCAACAAAGTAATTTTCAGCTCACTCACAAAGTCACTCACAAAGTGAAGCTATAATATAAAGCGTATAAAAAAATATTCTGAAACTCATCTCGCGCGGGAGCGATGTATTTTCAACATATCGATTGTTCACATGTTCGTGAGCAGACGATGTGCACTACAAAAAAGAAACAAAATGAGAGGGAAAAACAGGGCGCACTTTTCAGATAGGTAATTAATACACCATCAGTCTGTGATCCAGTGGTGCATATTGTTTCGTGAGCGATGGCACGTGTCGATTCAAAAACACTGTTTCGATTTTTTGTATTCCACGAGTCCATTAGCGACCTGTAAAAGTCACGTGCCGCAAAAAAGGTCTAATGTTAAGACTAATATTTCATGCGTCACCGCCACTTCTTTCTGGATCAGTAAATGGGAAGGTAAAAGGTTAAACTAGCTCAACCTCGTTTCACATTTGTCATCATTTCCCCGTGACTTTTAATACCGAACCATTAAGGACAACACACGGAAGACTTACATGCTCTTTCAGAGTCAGTTCTCTGTCACGCCCTTCAAAAAAAACAGCTAAAACATAAAAAAAAAAACATTTCATATCGAGACAACAAGGTGTCGATAAAATTTTAAAATATGCTGACAAACACTTAGCTGCACTAGTTCAATAAACATATACTTATTTACTTTTTTGGGGGGTTTTCTTTATGCAATTCGTTGTTTTAAATCATGTGGCTTGGCAACATTCGTTAAGAGTTATTTAATGTTTTAACTCATAATTCTTCGCAATATTCGTTACAGTTATTCGGTTTAAAGTTTCATTAGCGCGGTTATCCTTAGACTTCCCAGGGTTATCGCACCCCCCCCCCTGATGACACTGTCAACTATCTCACCCCCCCCCTTCAGGGTATAATCTACCACTATTCCGACTTTCAGCTTCGTAGGCCTTACGGTTTCTCCGTAACAAATGAACCGCATACAACCACTAAGTAAATTCTCACTTACAAGTACACCTCATAGAGTTATTACAGAGTGCCAAATATGTGCAGATTACTGTAATTGAATTTTTATTGGGACGAAGTGAAAAATTGTGTGGATGTCTACCGCGTCAACAAATTTATTTGACATTTATTGAACATTCATGAAGTATCTAAAAAAACTTAGAGAGTGTACCTTTCCTTCAGTTTAATACAATAAAAAATCTGTTGCGTAGTTACAGAGTAGTGAATGTTTGTAATGTGTTAAGAGATTAGGAATAGCCCTGCATTAGCTTTACTTATGAGTAAGCTGGAAATTAAACGTATATTGCCATCTACAGTCGTTTATGAGAATATACTGTGCAAG
>JAQIWH010006502.1:0-12766 GCA_034695005.1 Cryptops parisi
ACACTGGATAAATTTTTAATTTTGGTTTTCATTAGCGCTGTTATTTAAGATATATCATTGTGTTAGGTGTAATATTAACTTCAGAACGCACATGGTATTTTTTAATTTGAAATGCATTAACAATGTTATGCTATTTAAAAAAAAATAATGCTATTCAAGTAAAACAATGTACAACAAAGAATCAATGTGCAATAGGGAAACAAGGTTTTTTTATGAGAGTTTTGCTATGTCGATGTCATAATTTATATTTATGAGCCAGTATAAGTATTCAGTAACCATATATACAGTGTGAACCTTTTGTGGAAACAACGTGATGTTAGGTGTGTTCAACGAATAATAATTGTGACAAGAACAAAGGTACACTGATAAGTAGTAGAATTTTCAGTGTATATTTTAAATGCATGTGAAGTTGAGTGGTTGGTTAGTTTGCCCACAGGTAATAATGTAAGCTGAAAAGTTAGAAATCATTCGAGGTTCCAGTTCCCTTTAGTTTGCCCGGCTTACAGTATGAGACAAAAGAGGAATTCTAGTTTCGCCTTAAAAACAGGTGTGACCAAGCAATTATTTTTAAGGCAAAATGGGATAAGCGTTGAATTTAACAATAACATTCCACGAAAATTTACAATCCAATCGCCATATTTACCGAGAATGCTCTTTTGTAGTTGAAATTCCAAATGGACAATTAGCCTATCCACATTCCTTGGATTGACCTGAACTTCGATATCAAGGTTGGTGACAATCTCTCTTATGATTGGTGAAGTCCTATTGGATAACCTGTTTTCTTTAACAATGGGAGATGGTCACATTGGCATTAGTCATTGTATGTTATTCGATTCGTAAGCAGAACGTCCAGTTTGCCAATCTAATCGAAACTGCATAGTATAGTAGTGCTTAGTGCGACTGCGACACAGACACAATTTCCATTCCATCCCATCACCAAGGCAAAGACGCAAAGGGTTTTTAAGAAAAATGCAGGACATAAAATGTTTGCTTATGTTACATGACAACATCCTGTTGTATAGCGTGTTTCCAAATCTGGAATTGAATGATCTTTTTGCCCTAAGAGGGGTCTGCAATCAATTACATAATTTGGTGGAATTATATATTCGATGCATGTATCGTCCTCGTCAAATCGCTTTGTGCGCAGAAAAAGACAATATCAACGCCATGCAATTGGAAGCCATCCTTGCGAATAATACTCGCCTCACACATTTGTCACTAAAAGGATATCGTTGGTTACAATCGGAACAGTTGCAGCACGTTTTGGAATTGAACCATGGACTAAAAGAAGTCGACTTTTCTGGATGCGAAGCTCTCTCCACGTGTGTGGTGGAAACTTTAGCAAAAAACAACCACGAGTTAACAAAACTCTGCCTACGAGGGTGTTTTGAACACACAAACTGTCTGCCAACGTTGGCTGAAAACTGTCCAAAGTTAGAAATAATCGATTTCATCAAATGTGTCATCGACGACGAAATTGCGGTCAACCTTCTCAAAAAATGTCCAAAGTAAGTAAACAAATTGTGTTAACATTTTTACTCATTTTGAGCAAGGTATTGTCAGCCAAAAAATAAAATTAACTTAAACAGGCAATGAATAACCACGCTGAGACAAGCATGTAAATATATATATCATGGGATTTCTTAGCTATCCAGTCATTTTTTATTTTTTGCCTTTTCGATACAAAAATCTACATTGTGAGAATTCATCTATTCCTCATGAGTGTTTGTTATATTTTCATCCGTGTGTAAGCTTAACAAAATATCTGTCTCTTGTTTTTACTAGGTTACAAAGGATACTCATAGATGGCGGATATGCCTATCAATCGCTAAATGAATTTGTTTACGTCGTCATTGAAGAGGAATGTAGTAATTTGAAGGAATTCATCATCACTGGGTATTCAGATTTGCCAAGTGGAGAAATAGTGGTATGGGAGGATGTTATACATGAAACATAGTCGACAAAGAAAGAGATGGATGAACAACCTTTGTAATGAAAAAAAAAACCGTTGTATTTCATATAAAGTATTATTATTATTATTTTTAGTTTATTTGCGTTCATGCGAACAAAAGGATTTCGTCGATTAGCTGTCATTAAAACCATTTGGCAAATATTCTGAAGCTATTTGACCCACGTTGCTGCACTTCTTAGTTTAATTACAATACTCATTTTCTTGTTTGTCATGAAGATACATGAAGACTGACACCGGTGATCAAAAATTGATCCTTTTTTACTTTCTTGTTGGTTCTCTTTATTCATATTTATATTCATGAAAGATCGTCTGCTAGTCTGCGACACCCCTACAGGCGAAACCATGCTTCGACGAATTCTTGTTCATACATAGCGTAACGTGGTTTCTATTTTTCACATTTATACATATGCTAATCGATTTTATATTAATCCGATTTTATTATCCTATATACAGTATGTCTATCCACCACTTGCATTTTTATGCATCCTCCTAACTGGATTTCATTATTACAGCTCACGTTACAGATACAGCTTGGTCGTTTTGCAAACGAACTGCGAGAAAAAGGCAGCCATGGTTTTTGATTGATTCGGAGAAACCATTGGGAAAAACAAGAAAATATTCTTTATTTCAAAGAAAAAATATCATACTTAAAGACAAATATAAATTTTATGTTATTTATGAAATCATACTGTGGAGTGCCGCTATTATTCTTTTAATATCAAACGGATCGAAACCGAATTTAATTTGCCGAAATTTCAGTCTATGACAAATTTCCCTAAATCGAGAAACGTTAAACAAATGATCTTATTCTATGGGTTATTGTTAAATTAACATTATTTTTAAATACCCACACTTTACTTCATTTACGAACACTTATCTCATGAGTCTTCCCGAGAGGTACAAATTTAGCAGAAATATATTTATTTTCATAAAAATATCCTTGTACCCGTAGTTATAAACATAGAAACATATTTCGCAAACCCAACTTAAATGCGTTGTATCAGTATTCCAATAAGGGTTAAATTCTACGCTGCAAAATTTTATTTACATTCGCATAGTGGGCTTAGCAAATTCTTCAAAAAAGTGGTGCCTTTCTGTAGGTCATTTTTTTCCGTCCCATGGTCTTGGAGGAGAAAACTTCCATAAAATTCACATGAAACTTCTTTGTTAAATACAAACAACTATTTCACATTGTCATAGGCGTGTGCATACCAAAGTATCGATACTTAAAATATCGATATTTTATGTATCAATATTTTTATATCGACAGTTTTCGTATTGATATATGTAATATCAAGTATTTTACCTGGCAACTGATAGCAGACCACTCCAAAAGTAGTTTATTGAGGATGGAGAGAGTCTGAAAGTTTTATAGTAAAGATATGAAGTTGAACAAAAAATAAAAGTAATACGATCTTATTTTTATATTACGATCCTTTTGACCATATTACGATATTTTTTGACATTAGAGTGTGCAGCTTCACACCCCGTGCCCACGCCTATGCACATTGTCCGTCTTTGTTATTGACCAATTTTCGACCTTATATGAATATTATATTTTTATATTATATATATAACCCGTATATGGAAATTATTAATATACCTAAAGGCGCCTTGAAAAACATTTTATAGACCATATTAAAGAGGAATTTCGTCTTAAAAAACAAGTGTGACTAAGCAATTATTTTTAAGGCGGAATGGGATAAGCATTAAATTTAACCATGACATTCCCCACACATTTTACACCCCATTCGCCATATTCACCGAGAATGCTCTTTTGTAGTTGAAATCCCAAATGGACAATTAGCCTATCACATTTCTTGGATTGACCTGAACTTCGATATCAAGGTTGGTGACTATCTCTTTCGATTGGTGAAGTCCTATTGGATAACCTGTTTTCTTTAACAATGGGAGAAGGTCACATTGACATTAGTCATTGTATCGAAACTGCCATAGT
The DNA here is from genome assembly GCA_034695005.1 of Cryptops parisi. Lineage (NCBI taxonomy): Eukaryota > Metazoa > Arthropoda > Chilopoda > Scolopendromorpha > Cryptopidae > Cryptops > Cryptops parisi. The sequence goes on from JAQIWH010006502.1 coordinate 3,930, forward strand.
ATAGTAGTGCTTAGTGCGACTGCGACACAGACCCATTCTATCCCATCACCAAGGCAAAGACGCAAAGGTTTTTTTTAAGAAAGATGCAGGACACAACATGTTTGCTTATGTTACATGACAACATCCTGTTATATAACGTGTTTCCAAATCTGGAATTGCATGATCTCTTTGCCCTAAGAGGGGTTTGCAATCAATTACACGATTTGGTGGAATTATACATTCGATTCATGTATCGTCCTCGTCAAATCGCTTTGTGCGCAGAAAAAGACAATATTAACGCCAGGGAATTGGAAGCCATCCTTGCAAATAATACTCGCCTCACACATTTGTCACTAAAAGGTTATCGTTGGTTGCAATCAGAACAGTTGCAACACGTGTTGCAATTAAACCATGGACTAAAAGAAGTCGACTTTTCTGGATGCGCAGCTCTCTCTACGTGTGTGGTGGAAACGTTGGCAAAAAACAACCACGAGTTAACAAATCTCTGCCTACGAGGATGTTCTGAATATACAAACCCTCTGCCAATTTTGGCTGATAACTGCCCAATGTTGGAAATAATCGATTTCATCAAATGTATCATCGACGACGAAATTGTGGTGAATCTTCTAAAAAAATGTCCAAAGTAAGTAAACAAACTCTGTTAACATTTTGAGCAAGGTTTTGTTAGCAAAAAAATAAAATTAACTTAAACAGGCAATGAATAACAACGACAAGACAGATGCATGTATGTATCATTGAATTTCTTAGCCATCCAGTTATTTTTTATTTTTTGTCTTTTCAACGCAAAAATACACATTGTTAGAGTTCATCTATTTCTCGCGAGTGTTTGTTATATTTTCATTCGTGTGTCAGCTTAACAAAATATCCATCTCATGTCTCTACAAGGTTACAAACGATACTGATAGATGGCGGATATGCCCATCATTCTCTAACTGAACCAGTTTACGTCGTCATTGAAGAGGAATGTAGTAATTTGAAGGAATTCTTCATCTATTGGTATTCTGATTTGCCAGACGGAGAAGTAATGATATGGCATGATATTATACTTGAACTATAGCCGACAAAGAAAGAGATGCATGAACAACCTTTGTAATGAAGAAAATAAAATATTGTATTTCATATAAAGTATTTCGTCGATTAGCTGTCATTACAATCATTTGACAAATATTCTGAAGCTATTTGACCCACGTTGCTGCACTTCTTAGTTTAATTATAATAATCATTTTCCTGCTTGTCATGAAGATACATGAAGACTGACAGCGGTGATCAAATGTTCGTTGAAATTTATACTTTTTGACTTTCTTGTTGGTTCTCTCTATTCATATTTTTATTCATGAAAGATCGTCTGCTAGTCTGCGACACCCCTACAGGCGAAACCATGCTTTGACGAATTCTTGTTCATACATAGCGTAACGTGGTTTCTAATGTTTACATATACATATGCTAATCGATTTTATATTAATCAGATTTTATTATTTTATATACAGTATGCTCATCCACAGTTGCGTTTTCATGCATCCTTCCAACTGGATTTCATTATTACAGCTCGCGTTACAGATACAGTTTGGTCGTTTTGCAAACGAAGTGGGGGGAAAAGGCAGCCATGTTTTTTGTTTGATTCGGAGAAACCATTGGGAAAAACAAGAAAATATTCTTTATTTTAAAAAAAAAAAATATCATACTTAAAGACAAAAATAAATTTTATGTTATTTATGAAATTTTACTGTCTGGTGACGCTTTAATTCTTTTAAGATCAAACGGATCCAAACCGAATTTAATTTGCCGAAATTTCGGTTCACAGCACTTTCTCAGAAGGCCTTTTCGCAACGAAACTTTGGCAACTTGAATTTTTGCAACTGGGAATTCTTGCAAATAAATTCCCAACCTAACCTAACCTAACCTACGTTGCGAGAATTCCCAGTTGCAAAAATTCAAGTTGCCAATGTTCCGTTGCGAAAAGACCTTCTGCGAAAGTGCTGTATACCGAAATTTCAGTGTATGACAAAGTTCCCTAAATCAAAAAACATTAAACAAATGATCTTATTCTATGGGTTATTGTTAAATTAACGTTATTTTTTAAATACCCACGCTAGAAGCAACTTTGCCTCTAAGTTTTCCCAGCAAAGGGGGTCTTTCTCCAGAAGCTGAGAAAATTTTGTGCGTTTTTAGCCTATTCTAGTGTGTTTTTTAATATACTACAAACTGTATCGATTAAAAATATTATACTTAATTTAACCCTAGAAATACTTGTCAGGTAATATTTGAAACTAGAGAATACAAAGAAATAAAATGTCTAGTGACGTAGGAAATGTGCAACTAAATAAGTGAAAAACAAGAGTGCAACTAAATACAAGAAGATAAACGAAAATGTAACAAAATACCCAAGTGTAACCGAATATAAAGTAAATACAAAATGACATTTTGAAACAACCACCGTGCATGTGAATAAAATACAGAGATACAAATAAAAAGATGAATTTTCCTACAATAGGCCTACACCAAAACACGTTAAATTTTCTAAAAAAATAATAATTAAAAACTATTTTCTTTCTCATTGTTCACTTCTCTGCGAACAAAATAAACACTAGATCATAATATAGGTGACCATAGTTGCATACAGTATATCTTTTCTTGATGTTACACATAATGTAACAACATGACCATTATGTGTTATCATTATTAACTAAAAATGCTTATGTACAGTATGTGCAAATAATGAAAAAGTTGATATAATTTTTGTGGTATTTTTTTAAAATCTTGACCTGACAATTTGCTACTAATGAGAAAAAAAATAGTAATACAAAAAAAAATATCTAAAAGTAAAAAAAAAGTATATCCAACGTTTTTTGCCATTATAATACTGTATATAGCAGGGGTGGCCAAACTTGCTTAATGTAAGAGCCTTCGTAGAAAAATATCAGCTATTCGAGAGCTGCAAAACATGAACAAAAATTTATATGCATATTTATTGTTGCAGACATCATTTCAATGACAACCAGAAAATGCTACAAATGTCCAGCTATTAAATTTAGTGAGATTTGTGAAGTCTATCGATTTTTTATACACAGTATTTGCATACTCCTTTTTTTAAGATAAATTTGAATTATGAAAATAAATCATTTGTTTTGTTTTGTGACCAGCTAGCCGTTGAAGTTTTTGTTTTTGTTGTTGGTTTTTCTTTCACATTTTTTGGATTTTTGAAAAATTAATTTCGGGGGGGGACTCTAAGCTCCCCATCTGGGTGCACTACTGATTACTTTTTACTGAGCTCATTATTGATGGGATTCATTACTTCTAGTAAACAATATTGAACGATAAAACATACATAACCAATATTATATTGAAACATTAAAAATATTGAAATAAATTACTGTAAGTGCCCTTCTTTCTTTGATGGGTGTTGTATGCATTCGAAATAACATAGTCAATAGTAAAAATATAACAGTTTGAATATATTTTCATAAGTCTTGTACATTAATGTGATTAGTTTTCTTGCTCTTGATCGTGTGTATCTCTTGGCTTTGTTGTGTGAAGGAATGTGATGTAGTTTTACTTTTGGTTTTGCACTCTTTGAAGATCATATAATGTTTACATTTCATCAGGCTTTCTCATTTGTTTTAAAGTGGAATACATATAATACTGCAGAAAGTTTTTCTATGCAGAAGCATGAATGGTAAAATTGATGCTAATGTTGCAAACATAAGGGCTAAAACAAATTAACATTATAAAGTCACCATTTTTAAAAATAGTAGAAGGGTTACTTTGAGGTGTTATTTTCTGTTCATACAAAACTACTTGACCCTCAAACTATTTCCTCAGGTATGTATATGCATAATGTATGTTTATTTATTTATTTATATTTGTACAGGATATTTAATACCTTATTATCAATAATTTTTAACCTTAATGCCAGTGCATTGGCTATTTTCTGAGAGGATTCTGTTATTTTTTTACCAAAAAAACAACTAATTACTATATGTGGAGTTCGCTTATGAGTCAGCTCTACTGAACGAAGCGTGTTTAGTTAGGCCCGCCGTCTGCGAACGTGCATGGCACAGGCGGCTTGGTAAGCGTGGGAAAGAGCTGTTCGAAAATCAGCGTAAAAATGGTAGCTGGAAGCAGCTTTTGAAAATCTACTATAGTGTAACTGTTGATCGAGTAGTGCATGCACATGACACACTGGAGAAGGCTATGCGAGCGCTAGGGGAGGAAAGCGTGGGAGGAGGAGGAGGAGGTCAAGGTCTCGGCTGTTGTGCATGCTCTTATACCATCTCACTAAAAATGTGCTATAAATATTTGATATTTGATTTCTTTGGTAGTATCATACTTTTAGTACTTCATCCTAATACCAGTCTTCATATCTAGTATTCTAATAACAATTCTTAAAAATTTCTGAAGCAACGCCCTCAGGAATGAAAGTTACAAGCCGCCACTGCTGAAAGTCGAGAAATGTTTAAATTAACCCTGTCACAAAATTTGCCTACAACAAGTAATCAATAAACATGACAAATACAAAAACAACAGACTATTCAAGAAACATACATGCACATGAAACTCTTATCTCTAGGTGTCACTCTAATAGCCTGGATGTGGTCATCCATTAGTTTGTTGTCGTTTTGTCACTAATTAAAGGGGAGGTCACTTTGGTCAAAAACTATTCATACAGTCCAATAGGTTCTTTGCTTCTCTGCGTACAGCCAGGAGAAGTACATCACATTGGGGCAAGGGGCGTTGCCTAGACCCCTTAGCAAAAAAGAAGTTTTTTTCACTATTATCCGAGTGAGACCTTGAATAAATTCAGTTTTTTATGCAGTCGCTTCTGGCCACCCTTTGCGCAAGCTTGGCGGCTGGTGTAGTGGAGGTCTATAAGCATAGACTAAAGAGGTTAGACGTATTGTGTTTGCTGATAGCGCCATGAGCGGTGCTTTAATAGTGCATGGTCAGTAGGGGATGGTTTTCAAAACCACCATGCAAGCAGGGCTGTCATAAAGCAAAGTAGGCATAGTGCCTAGGGCCTACGAACCTGTATGGCTCGTATTCACTTAAAAATATATAAACACATAAATAAAAAGATTAAGAACGAATGATTATGTGTCCCGTGTAAAGCCTGTTTGAGGAAAGAGTACGTTGGGTTGGGAGGTATGAGGGTGAAATCTACCTGTCAATGGAAAGGTAAATTTATGTTAAATTATTTTCTTTCAAAATTTAGTTTCTTGTCTGTTTTATTTATCAGGGTAGGGAATAGGGTATAGTCTCATACAGTATAGTCTCAAACAACTTAGCAGTGTCATCACTGTCATCTAAAATTGAGTGAATTGTTTGGAGGGACGAGTAATATAGAACGTATAAATTTCCGCAGAAATACAATACCATTGGTAATATTGTTAATTAATTTGGTCCTAATACAACTGCGTGCAGTGCTCTATGAACTAAAAATCTACCTTCAAGTTAATTTCAACTTCAATTTCAAAAAAATTAACTTTTAAAATATGTTCAAGATTTTAAAAAAATTAACATGAACCTTGCAGAATAATAAAACATCTTACATTTTATGTTGCTTTGTTTTTTCTATTTTTTGTTTTTAAATTGTGTTATTAACTCGTTTCATTAATGTTTTTTGTATGTTCGTATTGAAAATTTATTTTTTAAGTAAAATTTTATATCTTATGAACTGGGAAATAAATCACTTCCATTCAATTCAAATTAAAAAATAAACTTATTAAAGTAGCAATCAATACAACTTGTTGTTCATTCAAAAAACCACCAGATAAAGCTTCAAGAATTCCAAAATCTTCTCAGCGGCTGGGGGAGACACCCAACCCCCCCCCCCCCTTTGGTACCTGGGGGGGGGGTGATAAATACTCTTCAATAATTGGTTGCATAAAAACTTTTGATGAATCTTTTTATTTCTAGAACTTTCTTAAAAAGTTTTAGTCCCTCCCGCTGAAAAATTTTGCCATTTTGTGGGCAGTTTTTAACTAACTTTCCAAATATGGTGTTAAAATTTTTCATTTAAGCCTAGATAGGCTTATTTTTCCAAACATTGAATGAACTTATAAACTTGTAAACTTGATTTTTCTGAACAAAAACGTTGCCATCACGACTTTCACGCAGGGCAGAGGGCACACTGGCCAAAGAGCCCTCTGACCCCTCCAGGCTCAAAAGAAATATACAACATTTTATACGAATTCTATTTTTACAGTCAAAACCAAAAACAAATGATGTGAAAAACATTTAAATTTATCTCGACTCTAATGTGTTACTATATTCATAAGTACATCAATAAAGCTATCTCTGATAAGTGAAGTGTCCAAAATTGTCAAAACTAGACAATGAAACAAACTGTCAAGAAGGGTAAAACTAGACAATTACCAAATAATCAAATACTGCTTAATCAATCTTGTTAGGTTGCCATGGCAACCCAACTTCTTTAATACATCTTTTCCATCTTAAAATATAGAAGAAATTTAATTTAATATTATTACTATTTAGATCATTTTAGAAAGGCTTTGAACAAAATAACAGAATTTTAATAAAAATCTTGACCAAGTTTCCACTACATCATATCTTGAAGTTTCATTAACATAGCATGACTAAACAATTTGGAATGTTCCAGAACCCAAAATGCCTAAATTTAACTAAAAATGGAAATACATACAATACCATAAGATATCAATTGAAGAACATTGCAATTCATTGTCTTTGTTGCAATTAGATCAACAATGATGAAAAAGAAAAAAGAAACTACATGAGCAGGAGCGAGCCATCTTCAGTAAGCAACAGAGGGGGAGAGAAATTTAAGATGTTTGAATTAAAGAATAAAAAAAAGAAAATATAAGGGGGAAATCCTTCAACCTGTTCTCTCAAGGAACAAAGAAAGAAAAAGAACTCTTTTTATAAAGACCCCTGTTTGGCTCTGCTTCTACAGGGTGCAAGAAATTGCTTCTCAACATTGTTATGGATCAGATACCAATTCGTTGCGGTTTGTGATCACTTTGTATGTTGCACTGCGATAGAATCCAGTATTTGGATATTCAATCGATAGGCTTATATAACATAACTTATTTATTGACGTAACCAAGGTAACAGTTCTTGTCCCAAATAAACATCTGCTGGTGTCAGCAATTATAAGGTCCAATGTTCATGATGCTTGACACATCAATCACAGTATTCACTGTATATCATATTTTATAGGTATGGTTCAATCGGTGATATGAACAAGTCATGTATGTCCGTCAGTTAGAACAACACTTCCAACGAGATATAACAAGCCACGCCATTACTTCTTGCTTTATGCAAAGCTTCTTCCTTTTCTCCAAAGCAATCATGCACATTCTGCATGCTTTTACTATTCTATTTTTAAATAATAAATGGATGAAATGTAATCTCTGTTTGTCTAATAAATAAACTATTAATATTTCACCCATCAAACATACTTAGCATCAAACATACTTAAGCGACATTTTCGTAGAACAATGTCGCTCAAACCTCAAAAAAACAATAAATTGCTTTCTCATTAAACAAATTCAGATATCTTAGCCCATACCAAGTGTATAGTCAATTAGAATTACCTTATACTCATAAAAAATTATTTCAGCTAAGTAAAATACTTGTTATTAAGTTAAAATTTTATAGTCTGATGGTATATACAAGCACACATAAAAATAATCAACACAAAATAGCAAACCAAAATTAAAACAAAAAACACCCAAATTCAAAATTAATAAGGTAACAGTCAGGATGGAGAGTAGAGGAGCTCAAGCAAAAAGGCACGTGCGAGCTCTCTACTACCTCAGTGACTTTGGAAATTTCAAATAGAGTTTTTCACTCTTTGCATCAAACATCCAAAACATATTTTCCTTCAAAAAAGAGGTGAGTAGTTATTAATTCAGTTTTACTTTAAGCGTGTTTGGTATGTACACATTAATTTAAATATTTTTTGTCCACTTCATGTTTCATTCTTCATTTAGATTTATCACAATGTTGGTGACTCTATTCCACAAAAGTGTGCGTTATGTTCAGTTGGTATGCGAGGCCCTGGAGACTCACTTTCACATCAAACCATGGCTGATCAGCATGCAAGAGGCCCCTTCTTCATTCTACAGGAGACCAGAGTGAGTAGTAAGCGCCTCCAGGTAGGTAGGTGGTTAATGGGAGAGGCGCACCGACTGCTCAGAGGATTGCCATATGGCGCCCACAAGGAAGTTTCGATCAGAACAGTGAGTTAATTAAATGAGCTTGTCAAGGCCTGACAGTCGCAAAAACTGAAGACACGACGGACAATACCCACATGGTTGCCAAGGAGTTTGGGAAGAGTGAAAGGCAAAAGACATTTTCTGCGATAACGTTCATAGAGAGGACAGTCCACCAGGAATGGTGGATCGAGACCTGCGTGTTACAAGCAGGACACCAAGGAGGGAAATCCCCACGGAGAAGGAAGGCATGGGAGAACTGTGTATGCCCAATCCGGAGTTGCGTCAGCATCACCTCATTCCTCCTCACATCACAGAAAGAAGTTGCCAAGATTTTGACAGTTTCTTTTATGGCACGCAGTTTGTTATTGTTCACTGCGGCCCATTCTTCTTCTCAGGCTATGTAAATCTGCCGTTTGAGCACCCTGGCACCCAAACAAAGGCAATTGACTTTCCCAACTCTGCGAGACGATGAATGAGTCCATGGACAAGCAGAACCAATGGAAGCTGGGAATAGAAATCCTGCAATGCCTGCAACCCACTCAAGGAGTCGGAGCAGACCAGGAACCGGCAGGCTGGGCTCTGAAGGCAGAGGGACAATGACCGCACTATGGCTACAAGCTCAGCCGAAAACACACTATACAA
>JAQIWH010006503.1:0-12766 GCA_034695005.1 Cryptops parisi
CCATTGGATGAGTGTTGATACCCGTGGCGCCACCACCGGATTTGACCATGAACCCTCCTTGGAAACTTGTGAATACAGTAGTTTGATTTAGTTTTATTTTTTGTTGTTGTTATTTTTCTATTATTCTTATTCTTTTGGGTACTTTTCTGTTAACCGAGAGGTCGCTTGTGGCGCTTGGGTATTGTTCTATATAGTTCAGGTTAGTTAGAAGTATTAATTTTATGATTAATGATTAATAATTTATCACAAAAAATACATAACACTTAATAATTATTATTAAATGTGTATTTTTTAAAAACTATTTTAAACTGATATCTATACCCATAAATATTAATTTAAGTTAATAAAAAATAACAACTCTATGCTTAGTTATTAGCTCCACAAGCGGCTTTTACGTTAATGGAAAAGTATATAAGTTTTATATTTTGTTAAGCTATTTTTAACGCAATAAAGTTTGAGTTTCGATTTCAGTGTTATTTATTGAGATTGCACAAAATTGTTATAGTTTCTTGGTGATAGATGGCGCGATAGTTGTAGCGCTTTTTAGTGACGTCAGAAAAAACGAAGATGGCTCCTTGCCACTCGGAGAAAGATAGGAAGCACGCGGGTTGTATTTGTCTTTGAAGGGCTACTTTTGCCAAGTATTTAATATCTAATACTCTAAAAAATATTGCAACGTAGGTTCAAATTTTAACATCATGAATATACGGTGTGCAAAAGTAAGATATTTTACCAAAATCATTCTTATAGTACTTAAGTTTTTGTTAGTGTGGTTACTGTATTCCTCAAGTTGAATGCACATTTGAATTAAGCATTGTATACACATCTAATTTTTATTATCGTCGTTATTATTATTATAGCCTGAAGATCTGATGAATATGCAGCATTGCAATTTGCTGTGTTTACCCGAAAATTATCAAATGAAGTATTATTTTTACCATGGTTTATCTTGGCCGCAGGTTGGTCTTCCTCGTAACATGTCGTTAATACTATAACCTCTGTGACGATACACTTTATAAAAAGCCATATGTTATATTACAGTTATCGTATGTTGCGGAAGACGAGAAAGGGAAAATCGTAGGCTATGTGCTAGCCAAAATGTAAGTTGTACGAAATGTTATAGTGTGGGTAGACTGTTGGTAAAAAACATGCTTATTGTTAATGATCATAATCGTACCACAAATTAGGGAAGAAGATTCCGAGGATGATCCTCATGGCCACATCACTTCGCTGGTAAATATATTTTGTCGTTGAAACAAATAAAATTAAGTTGTTTTTTTTTGTTTGCGTGAAGCTTTAGTTTCAATGTTAAAAACAGGCCGTGAAGCGATCACATCGACGCCTGGGCTTAGCACAGAAATTAATGGATCAAGCATCGAGAGCAATGGTAGAATGTTTCAACGCAAAGTATGTGTCACTACATGTGCGAAAAAGCAATCGTGCCGCTCTTCACTTGTACACCAACACGCTGGGATTTACGTAAGTATACATTCAGTAATGTTGACATTGTACTTATATGCATGAAGTTTTATGTTAAGAGTATTGTATTTCTTTGCTGTTACATTACAGTAGCTTAGTGGTATTTCAAATGGCGAGTTAATTTTGTAGTATGATTGAAAAGGAGAAGTTGCTGAATAACAGTGTTAGAGTGACGTTTTGTATTCGCTGTAGTGTCATTGGTATTGTGGCGATGGTTTGAACAACACCAATGGCTTTTAAGATTGGTTGGAGTGTTTCATAAACTTTTGCTTGGTACCAAAATTGAATAGGGTTCATGGTTTCTAAACTTCGTTCTTTTGGTCTTCCATCTTTTTGGTAACACTTTGGTTTAGTTTTTTGGTAATGCTTTATGAAAATGGTACTTTATGGTGCTTTATGTTACATGAAAATTTTTTTTTTATATTTCACTATTGGTTTTACCGGTTTTACTTTTCTTGGTCTCTTGTTTTTCGTTTGGTTTTTTGGTTTTGTTTTTTTCTTAATACCTAACAACGTACAGTACAAACACATGTTCATTCACCACTTCTTGAGGTATGTCATGTACAAAAAACATTTTACGTACAACTCTATTTTATAGTCACATACAAACGAGTCTTATTAATTTATAGTTTAACTTATTTATTAAGGCTTATTACTGGTTATTTTGAAGTTTCTTAAAGGGATCTTTTTGGTGTGGCGAGTGAAACATTTTATGGATAACTGACATCACCTTTATGTCAACCGGTTTTCATTTGTTGGGCAAAAAGCTGACATCCTAGTTGTCCACAAATGGCTTCACTTGCCACACCAAAAATTGGCTTCACTTGCCACACGTTGCTGTTTTTGTGGAAAACATCCTTGTTGTTAATTCTCATACTTATCAGTTGAATTCAGAGGATCAGAATCACCCTTGTACGTTTCATTTAGGATTAGTACAACCTTAGGGATAGTGTTTCACCAATGTTGTGATTGTATGGAATATATTGACATGTATTTAGAAGTTCAGAATAGGACGAATTTAGGTTGTTAGATATCAGTAGTCGATTCACGTTGCTTGATTCTAATATTTTTTTTTGTTCAACTCATGAATAATTGTTTGAATTATAGAATCAGTGAAATCGAACCCAAGTACTACGCAGATGGGGAAGATGCTTATGCTATGAAAAGGGATCTTGCTAATTTTAATTCCCAAGTGATTACATAAAAAAGAAATCTCGTCTCGGTTACCCAAACTTGAGAAAATGACTTATCCCTTATCTCGTTCTTTTATGAAAGCAGATGAAATTTTCGCTTCTTCTTGAGACAATTCGTTTTATTTTCATGTTAAAAACACTGTCAAGCGATGCCAATCTGTACTTGACACAAATAAAACTGCTTATCTTCAAGATTAATTGAAAATTGCTCACAAAATTGCTTTGGCATCTTTAAAGCAAAATACACTCAGGAATGTTAATATGGTTACTAACATAACTGATTATATTTTTTGTTTTAAAAAATAATCATCACGATTGCATTCATTTTTTTATGAGCTGAGGTTTATGTCGTTACTAAGAGAATTTTCTAAACGTATGGTGTACTAATAGTTTCCCATTTTTTACATTTGAAAAAGCGGGCAGCAGTTTGGTGCTATCTGCAATTTCAAATGTATTATGTATTTTTTCAATGGAAAAAAAAATAATAAATTTTGTCACTCTTGGAGAAATCGTCTTCAGAATCGAAAATCCAGTGATCGTTATTTATCAACTTTACAATTCTTAAAATTTATTGAGCCTATTCAAACTGTAATTTTGCTGAAAGAAGTCAATGTAGATATGGTGGTTTCATGAACTGAAGTATCGAGGAACATGGCGACGAACGAAACTGTTCCTGACAAATGTGAGGGAATGAAGGAGGCCCACGGTCACGAACCATACCTAATAAATATAAAACTTGTAAGTGATGTTTCTAATTTTACGTATACATTTTGATGCAACTTTTCTCATGACCCCCCACATGCAATTCTTGGTGTAGCAAGTTGTGCAATTATTGCATAACTGTGACATCAGCACCTTGCCCAACCGGTTTCTAATGTTTAGGCAACAAACCGACATCTCAGTGGTTCACAAATTTTGCTCAATTTGCTACACCAAAAAATGCATGTGACAAAGGGGCCTTTAGAAGCTTCTGAGTAGTTCCACTAATTCTGTAAGTTTACTTATTAAACTACATAGGTTGAACCATATGTAGTTTAAGTAACTAAGTAAAAAAAACTTGAATTTGAGAAAACGATTTTACGCATGGCATGTTCATAGTGCCATGTAACTCACCCTAACTATTCTCAGAGTCACCCTCGTATTTCAGCGTTGAATCAGTTAAGCCTGTTAACACCTCCCTCTGTCTGCTGTTTCTAGTGAAATGTAGTCCCTCCTGTCCTAGGATGGGTATGCGCGTATGGATACAAAGTGAAAAACACGTGAGTATGCACGATCCCTGATTGGTCCCCTCTGCTGTAATAGATTCAACGCTGAAATACGAGGGTGACTTCGAGTATAGTTCAGCTATATAAATTCATGGATTATTGACATGTTGTGCATTTGCTCGAAAAGTGAGTTAGTTCACTATGGTTTTAAGACGATTCATATGTATTTTAAGTTAACTAAGTGGTAAGACATTTCCTGGAGCCTGTGACTCATCACTTTGATACTTTCAAGTTTGGAGTTTCTTGATTGTGTCATCAATTTTACCTTTGACAATTCTAATTTTTCTTGAAGGACGTTGAACTGCAAGTCATGCGTCTTTTGTCAAAATCTGAATAATCGAAGTGGAAAATTTACAGACTCATGGTTGAAGCTTCTTGGTCCCTTGAAAATTGTATCGAGTTGGTTCCAATGTACCAATTTTGTACCTATTTCTGAATTATTTTTTTTTATATTCATTTTATTTTTAAATTGATTGGAGATTTTATTTTATGGTGTGCAATCTCTTAAATGACAATGTTTTCATATTCTTGGTTAATCACAACTTAACACTGAAACTTTGCAAAGACTCACTATCTGCACCATGGTTCGAACATTACTAAAACCGTGGTATTTTTACTGCAATGGTGGTGTTAGTTTTTCTGCTTTGTGCTACAATATACCAGGAATATTTGGGAGTAAAGATGCAAAAATCTAGAAAATGTTTCTAAATCTTTTTATTTTGTGATGAACTTGCAAAAGCTTTTAACACTTTTGCTAATTTTTTTTTTTGTTGACATAGTTACCATTGGCCTCAATGTGTCTGGTGAGCCTAGGAATGAGTTTGGGAACAAATGAAATCCTGTGGGCGAGGATCAAGAATTTTTTAATAGTGTTGCCATTTCTCGGTATTTTTCCACAATATTTGCTGAGTGGTTGGAAACCCTCTTGGGACACATTCCTAATATATCTCAATTTCGTGAAAATGTGGCTTATGTACAATGTTCCCTCGAGCGCCTCAATTTCGATAACACTATACTTCAATTAGTTAATTGCAATGATATTATTTGTGTGTTCAAGTCTGGTTATTTTCACATTATTTTTGCAACTAACATCCCAGCAATGCTTTTTTAGGTACTTTTTGATTAGATGTTCCACCTCTCTTTTGTTGTTACTTACTTGCTTGTACTTGGTCATTGATTTATTTTGCAAGTTTGGTTAGGAACAAAACTACTACTGTAAATGTATTTTTTTTTCTAACCAAACCTGCAAAATAAACTCATAAATAAGTACAAGCAAGTAGCAACACTATAATCACTTCATAGTGATGTGGGACATCTAATCGACCCTTTATCGCCTTTTATAGCGGTAAAGGGTCTTTTTATATTTAATGACTTAATTTTTTTTTTTTGCTGTAACATCGTACCTTTACGATTTCACTGAGAAAAATGAGAAGCAAAAGTTCCTTTTCTTCGATGACAATTTTGGTGAAACGCCAATCATCGGCTGGTTCGAGACGAGGTAACGTGATGGTCGTGTGAGGAAATTCTAATTGGGGCCAGTACACCATTAGCTTGACCAGAAGGGCTAAGAACAACATCGTAAGGAGTACAAGTCTCTTCTGGTTCTTCTAGCTTTAAGCAATAACATAGTTTTATGAGTTGAGCATTCCTCAATCCAGATTCGTATCATAGGCACGGATCAAATGTGAAATGTTTGGACGATACTTTTCAATTAAACGCTGGACCTCTCTTGTGCTGCTACTTGTACTTGGGTATGAGTTTGTTTTGCTGATTAGGTTATGGAAAAAAAAAAACCATTAAATGTACGATTTTTTTTTCCTTAATCTAACCTGCATAACAAATTCATAACCAAGTACAAGCAAGTTATAGCAACTTGAGGTCGGTCGTCGGAAGAACTGTAGAATAGCCCCGCATCCACACTTTCTCTAACGCTTTCATTATAAAATTAATCGTAAAATGAAATCGTTTTTTGGCGAGCTGCGCTCGCCGAATGGAACGATTCTTGCTCTGGTTTCGCTATAAACTCCTTTTTATCACAAAATTACACATATAACAGTACAGTAAACAAAATTCAGCAATTTGAATCTATTGGTGACAAAGCCAAAGGTAGCGCAATTTCTCGTTGCGGGGCTATTCTACAGTTCATCCCGGGCGTCTAATCGAAAAATACCGTTTGGACTTACAAATTTTAGAAGCTCTTCGAGCCTAGATGGGTTGAGTGTGTAGAGGATAATTTGAGGAGCGAACAAGAACATAAAGCAAACACATATGATTGCTAGTAAAATCATAGTCATACTTGGACATGGTTTTCAAATTTTCTATGGAGCAACACTGGTGTTGTTTACCATTCTCAAATTTTGAGGCAGATCTGTTTTAGGGTTGCAGTTCTTCTTTTTGCAGCATAACATGTGATTTAACAATGAACTGTTTGATGGATAAAAACAACTGCAAAATTTAATTTCACTATTGTTGCATGTAAATTATTCACCTGTTAATATTTCTTTGCTTTATAACTTAAAATTTTAAGTTGTTAAGGTGCTAAATACTGTATAAAAAGATAGTTTTGACTATGGGCTACACTTCTGCTCATAGTGCCATATGAACGAGGTCTTCACGTTTCAGATTGGATGCTTAGGTTTACTGATGCTGAGTATCCATAATTAACATACTTGGTCAATATGTGATATAATTTTTTTTGTAAATGTTACGTGGCAATTTTTTTTTTAGTAGGATTGAGTGATTTTGAAAAATGGGGGAAAAACTGCTTGCAAATTGCTTGTCAACATGGTGAGCTAATGAGTAATGTTCCGCGTGTCAGCACGGCATGGGCATCAATCTTAGGGTATAAAAAATTGTAGTTGTATTAGACAGTATCGAATTATTTAACAGTTGGAAAAGCCTCAAATATTGTTGAAACTAAAAGATAATTACGTGCATGATAAAATATATGACGGGTGAAAATGAGTGACTTTGTAAATTATATGGGGGTTATGTATGTTCATTATGGGAAATGATTTAAAACCATTGGTACTTTTCTGTTAGCCAGCCAGGTTGTGGTGCTACTTGCTTGTTACATGGGAATTTGGAGGCCAGGTTAGGTTTGTTTGACTTAACTCATAACCCAAGTACAAGCAACAAGTGCTACAAGCAGGGTTGGCTGGCTAATAGAAAAGTATGGTACCAAAATATTTTGTTGTATTATTCAGTGACGTATTACATACGTTACGGGCGGGGGATTTACATTATATAGAATTCCTAACCATTTGACAAATAACAATCTTGTATATACCGTACATATTTAGGTTAGTACAAAGCAAATATCAACATCAGACTCGCCCTGGCTATAACAGGAAAAGGCCGTTTATTATTTTATTCATTTTCACAATCCCGAACTAATTGACTATATTTAGTCTACTTTATAGATAATATACAATAGTACAACGAATGTACAATACTGTACATTATGAATGAAAATTATTATTCGTAATAATTCACATTTAAATTTTCTTCAAATGTTTTATGTCTTGTTTGATGCGATCCCTTTGGATCGGAACATTTAAAATAGAGAACTTAGTTGATAAAGAAATCAGAATAATCAATACGAAGACATACAAAACTATGGGGGCAGATTTTTTCGTGGGTTCTCCCGTATTCTCTTGCTTCATAAAACCCTATTCCATCTTCTTCATCCTCACCTCATCATCACATTTCTGTACTTTCCGATTTTTGTAAATTTTAGTAAAATCGCAAAGTAGGCTTTCCGAGCTTTAAGTTAAGCAATTTTTATTACTTTTTGTAAAAAAAAATGTAAGCCTATAATCAGGTATAATTTAATCTTATCGAACATCTATTTCAATAATTTCATATTTTGCTAAAAACAGGGTCAGGCATTCTGTCAACCAAGAATTTTATACAATATTTTTGGATTCTGTACTTTAGTGGTATTACATATTATATTTCAATATATTACAGGGTAAAATGCTGTTCATACAACGAGTTTTTATTTATGACGAGGTTGCCTGCACGAATTAAACTCGTTGTATGAGGCGTGACTATATTTGGTAATTTAAAATATCAATATACTATTTTCATCGGTATTTAGTTATCAGATAGAAAAATTCCAATAAAATATATCGCACCCCTATTTTTATCAGAATATTTTTAGATATCCTGAACGTCAGAATATTCTTGTTGTTAGGCAAATTCGGGATGGAATGAACTGATATTATTTTGTTTGTGTCACTTCATGTCGATGTCAACATGATAACAGCATTGGCTATGCAACATGGTGTGATATAAATAAAACAGAAAACGCATCTTTCGAATCAAACATTGTAAAGATGCTGGAATCGATCGAGACTTTTTTGTCAATTTTGAATTTATGTGAGAAAGAACAATAGTGTTCCAGTTGTTTTGTAGAATGTAAAGCTCTCAGTGGGAACAAGATGAAAGCGTATCATCTGAATGTTTTCTTGTGTTTTTTTATTTTATTTCTTCATATTTTCGTGTTGATATGAGATTTGATTTATTTTTCAGTCAGAATTACTTTTTGTTTACATTTAAATTCTTATATTTTTCTTATAGTCTCTCATGAGACGTGATAATGCAGGGTTTCCTGAAAGTGTTCATACATAAAGAGATTTAATACTTTTTGGAAAATATTTCTATAAAGGTTACAAGGAGAAGAAAATACACACATAACCAACACATATAACCAACGTATGGAAACTTTCGGGACAACCTGTGTAACTAATTTTATACAGGGTGGCGCAAAAGTCCTTTTACGATTTCAAATACAAATATATTTTTTGGAGTGAACTTGTTTTTTGTTTTGTTTGGAAAGTGAGGTGCAAACGTGGGAGTTTTGAAAATGTTCACAATATACGCTTCGAGAAAGAATTAAAATTGTTACGATTCACTTGGAAAACATTGTTGTGCTAATTTCAAAGAGTAAGGTTTGAAATATACATTTCAAACCTTAACCTATAGGTTTCTTAACCTATGGGTTAAGAAATGCTTCTTTTAACCACACCATACTGCAACTATGCAAAGTGCACATTATTTTTCAACGTGAAGGAGGACGTCGTTTTGAAGATATTATATTTTGCAAATAACTTTATAGAAAATTCCAAAAAATATTCTTTGTTATTATTTGAGGGGTTGGGCAAAATAATGGAAACACCATTGATGTTATTGCTTTGTTATTTTTAGTAATATGGAGTTGGTCCACCAATGTGATTAATAACCGTTTGAATACTTTTAAGAATTGATTCATACAGCTTTTGGACAGAATGTAGAGGAATTTTGATCCATTTTTTGCTGTAGGTCTTACGCTTTTTAGACACTATTCGCTTTAGCACTCTGTCCGCGGAGTTTCTTGCGTCCGCTATTAACTTTTGTCGGAACTTGTCTTAACGTGATTCTCGTATGTAGCAATGAACTAAGAAACAGTTCTTCTGGAAACATTGAACATTTGAGCCGTTTTTGTTTCCGATGAACCAGCCATTCGAGCTCCTACAATCTGCCCACTTTGACAGTTTGAATGGCTATCATATTATTAACTTTCTTCAAGTCTGACAAAAACAACATAATGGCTGTGGAAAAGCAATATACTACTGTAGTCTGTAATACATTCAAAGAGGTTTTTCAGTAAATCTAGATTTCATATACTTTTAATCTAGTCAAAACTTAACACATGAAATCAGCTGGTGTTTCCATTATTTTGTCTAACCCCTGTATATATATAACATTGATTTCTCATATTTTTCTTTCACTTTAAAATTGTCAGAGACTTTTGCGTCACCCTTTATATAGATTATATATAGTATTCTATTTAATCATCCAGTTGCAAGTTAAGTATCCGGTACTGTATATTTAGTATTTATCTTGAGATTAACTATGGTATTTTCAGTATTCCACTTGCTAAAATTGCCCAACATTGAAACTGATAAGTCATATTGGATAATAATCGCATAAGTAAATACCGTATCGTATATAGTTATTTTATTGATAAAAAGGTGGTATAATACAGGAATTTTTCATTTCAATGGACAGTATCAATAGTTTTTTTTTTGCGTATTTGGTTACACAGTTTTTTTTATCCATTATTATAAAAATTTGTGAAATCATAGTTTACAACTTTTTTCGAGGGCAAAATTGTCGGCAGTTTTGTTTGGACCAGCTATTATAGTATAAACGACTGCACGTGAGATGGACCTCTTCGCCTAATTTTTGGCGAGTGACCCTAGTTTAAATGATTTTCTGAAAACATTATGATTTCAGATATTTTGTTAATTGAATTTGAATTGACACAATTCGATTGATTTTTTATCGATTAATTATAAAATACAATAATATCGTTCTAACCTTGTAAACAATACAGTAATCCTTATCGTTCTTAATGCAGTATACTGTACATTGGTTTGTTCTGAGTAAACTTTCCTCATTTTCTTTTGGTGACATCATTTTCACGACAGGATTTTCTCATAATTTCATTTATTTGTAGTTATGAGTTTTTTGTATTGAAGCAACTTGTTATTGATCAACTCTTGGATGGTTTCGCTTGAACTCAGAAACGAATAGTCTAATTCATCGCACTCGATTTTTCTGATGGTCTTCAAACTCTTCAAACCTTTCTTAATGCTCTCATTATTTTTGGCGTAAAATTTTAACTTGTCGATTTTGAACACCCTTGGAATTCTACAAGAAAATTGCAAGTCCCAGTCAAAGTTTTTTATAATACCCAACTCAGTACCGTGTTTCAATAAAGTTTCGTGCCAGGAACTGGTAAAAAATTTACAATCGCTGTCGACTTTCCAATTCGATGAAATCAAAGGTTCCAACGACTTCAGCAACCCGGTCGTTGGCTGAACTTCTTGTAACGTCAACGTCACGAGCTCGTCAAACACAGTTAGGGAACTTTCCTTCGAGGCAAAGGCATTGAAAATTAGATTAACGTAATCTTTACGTTGTACCCTCAACGAACCTGCGAGAAATGGCAGTATCATTGTCGAATTGGAACGGTCTCGATCAAGCAGGATCGCGAGGTTTCTATTAAATTCAGTTAATTTGGCAGGTACCAAATCGGCTAGGTACTGAGCGGCAAAAAATTCCAAGAAGGATTCATTGATGAATCGGTGAATGTAGATTTTGTATTTGGATGCTTTTCGCTTTTCGACAAATCCTTGCAGCAGCAAAGGAATTTGCTGCAACGTAGTGATCAGATCTCTCGACTTTCCGGTTAGAGTTTCGAAAACTAATTTTCCGAATATTAATATGTCCTTTTTGAACGTTGATTGAATTTCACCAGCGTCATTGAAAACTTCTCCGTTGCTAGTTCTTGTGAATTTCATGCATACGGTGTCTTGCAAAATGCTGTTGACAGCTGTTCTGTACAATTGCGTCGAAGATTGTATTTCAACCAATTGATTTTTTCTGACCAGCATCGCCACGATTAACATAGTTAAAGGACAATCTAGTAAATGGTGCAGATCTTCGGACAGTGCAGCTTTCAAAATGTTATACTCGTATGGCAATTTCTGTCCGAAATTGGCTTCCAAGAAGCAGCATTTTTGGTGGTTCGATTTCAACCCACCGATGGTCACTATTTTGGTCCAAAAGTGTGGTACCACTGTATGAATACTTTTAGTAGTCCCAACAACATCCATTTTGTCATTGTTTTTATCATTTAAAAGAGGAACCAAAAGTCTTTTGAATCTTTCTTTACTCAAATGTTCCAGTCCATCTAGAATCAATAAGCATTTCTGTACTCTGTTACCCAAAAAGTGTAATTTTTCATCGTTGGGAATATCCGTACATGCAAAACCAGAAAGAAGAGCTGATTTTAAATCTTTGCACCTATCGAGCTGTTGACACTCGCAATAGATAACAAAACCATATTTGTTTTTGATGTACTCTCGGTCTTGGGACCAGTCATAAGCGATTCTGAAAACTAGTCGAGTTTTCCCATATCCCGATTCACTTTGGATTAGTATTCTTTCGGGCTCTGTTTTTCTCGAATCGTTGAATAGTTGTTGATGATCTTCGATAACTTTCCATTTTTGTCCGCTATCTGTAGATAAAGATAATGGTACGTGCATGTCTGAATTCAGTGATTTATTGCACTCGATCCACGGAACACCATTTTTCAAAAGGGAATGAAACATTTTTTTTTGTTTGCGAATGATTTTAAAAGCCTGAGCGTCACCTATAAACAGAAAATGAAATAAGTGCCAGTTTATAGTTCCAGTGAGTAACATAATTCAGAATTTGTCATTTTAAAGTTTGACTAGATGAAATACTGCAACAACTTTTTTAGTACAAAAGTTTCAAGTTTTTGCGAAATGTTTTTTACAAAAGTTCCAAGTTCTTCGCTATCTTTTTCATGTCGTGTCATTAATTATTGTTTTTCATAGAACTCCCATCCTTCCATACGTTCTCATTGTACTGTATTACTAGAAGTAACCCTGTGGTTGATATGGTAACCACGTGATCTAGAAATAAACCCGTGTTTAGACCCATGTTGCATCGCAACATTTGTTGTGTTTAATCTTATTTGTGTACAATTTTCAATTCATCTCATTAGTTAATACATGTCTCGGAGATATATCGTGGGGTATTATGAGGAGATATATCATGCATGCAGTTCATTGTTCTGATTTGAATTTACACTCACGTTGGTATAAATCCCGTGGGTATTCATGTGTGCGCTCACGTTATGGTAAACCCCCGTGCAGCTTTTCCCATTACATACGATGAAAGAGAACTGGGTACCGGTACTTAATTATACAGACCTATAGTAACTAGTCTACACAGCCTTTACATGTGTAT
>JAQIWH010006504.1:0-12764 GCA_034695005.1 Cryptops parisi
CTTTGATGATAACTCACACTATATAATGTGTGAATATCACGTTCTGTGCTTGTAACTTGTGTGAAGTATTTTTTTTTATGACAGGTTAGTCTTTTGTCATGAATTATTTGTTTCTCTGGACATATAAGACAAACATTTTTTAAAGGTTGTCATAAATCAACATTCTTTGCGAATGTTAAACAAGTATATTAACGATATCATTGTTTCAAATATAAGTTGCATTATATTTTGACTATGCATTCATGTTTCAAATATGTATTCTTTTTGTGTTGAAATTTAATTTATTTTCATACTTTTGAAAAGAATATTCTTGTTAATGCAGGGATTATTATATAAGTATCAGATGCACTTTTGAGTACAATTGTTAATTGTTACAATACTAGTTAACGTTCGAGATAAAGGTGTTTTACTATCATATTAATTTAATTTTTATTTGATTTATGTTTTTAAATAAAAAATAATATTTAAATTAAACTAAACTACTGTGTTTTATTTCTAGTTTATTCATTATTTTTATTTTATTGTTCTTTGTTGGTTTTTTTTATTGTGGTTTTAAATTTATATATAAAATAAAAACAAGCAATAATAATAATAATAATTGTAATAATTTTATTTATAACTAGCTGTACCCTGCCACGCGTTGCTGTGTCGGGGTGTTATATACCTGTCACACCTCTTACAAGTGTGACAGGTATATAACAACGTATATAAAAATGATCGACTATTCGAATGCAACGTTGTGGCCAAACGTGAAAACAATCGGTGCAGAACTTTTCGCGTTTATCGGTTACGACAAACGAACATTTACATTTTTATTTATATAGATTGCTGTTTACACCAAGCAGCTAAATGAAATAGTAGTACTTGTATCTTTTCAATGCTTTTAGTTTTATATTTTTTACTCATATGATTTGAAAAGTTCTTTTATTTTTCAGCATTATACACTTCCAATTTCTTTTTAGCACATTACACACTTTTAAATGCTATTTCTTTTTGTTTTGTTTTTAATGGCATGGCATGCTTATCTACATTTATCTTTTATTTTTTCTTTTGTTCACACAAATGTTGGTATATTTTGCAAGCAGAGAAACGGAGTGAGTTGTCTTCAGGTGATGAATGGGACGACAATCCACAACTCATTTCCAAACTTAAGGAACAATATCGCAAGGAACGCAAGAACAAGAAAAGCAGTCTGCAAAGTAAGCAATGTTTCTTATTGTTTGGTCACAATGCTCACGCGTTACTTGTTAAATAACATGTTTGGCCAAGGTCTACCAAATTTGATTTTAGCCCATTGGTGCAGTTGAGACATTACATTTAGCACAGTTTCATTTCTTTATAGTTTTCAGCAGCATATTCTATGGAGAACATTAAGAATCGATTTCATGTTATTGCATTTTATGACTCGGGCGAGTTGTGTGGAATGTCGAATATTTTAAACGTTATCGTTCATGAGGGAATGTATGTAAGAAAAGTATTAAGCCTTTTTTGTGACATTGCATTTTTGCTTGCATGAAAGCTTTTATTAAATTACTAATCTGGTTAGAAACTGTGTGGTTATAAAAAAAATTAATATTTTTTGAGGGATAAAATCGAAATATACTTTAGATTCAATATTAACCAATTAAATGCAACATGTGTTTGTGAGTGACTTTTGCCAAGCATGCTTATTTATCAATCCTAAAAGTTCTGGACATCTGATGAAGGTAAGTGTGTTATATTATAACAAATTGTAGCTTTCAAGATTGCCATGTGAATGAACAAACCTTTCATTCATACTGACACTAAACTTTCAATGTAACATTAAAATATTGGAACAGTTGTGTAGCTTACAAGGTGTGATCAAAACGTTCGGTACTTGGTTGAAATGCACTCATGTGAGTGCTATAACACCCACCATTTGCTTTTTATTTGTTAGTCCACGAAATCTTAGTGAATTATTCTTCACCACGTATTGAAAAGGTCATAGGAAACAAATAGTAGTAAATGCCAAATATGCAATAAGAAGTATGGTATATTAATTATAAATTATGAAATTAATGAAATTATTTTAATGAATATGTCTTAAAATTACATTGTTTTCATGGACAGTCAAGCTCCAAATGAGTGTTTAAACCTCAAAAAATACACAATTTAGCCATGTTTGCCTCTTTTTTCATGAAAACATCTATACAGCATTAAACTCATCAATGAACTAAACATGTTAGGGGGTGTCCCCCTCCCCAATAAATCCTCCAGTGGTGCATAATATCTACAAAATGTACATTCTGAAGTTCTTGCATATTATATTGAATTATTCCAGTAATAGAACTTTTGATGACTCCTTGTACCATGTCTGTATACATTTTCTGTAACTTGTCTTAATGCATTGTAGTTAAACTAAACTGTTCACATGTGTTACAGATCTATTTTGAATGTATATCGTTTCTCATTTTAGTTTCTATTAAAAGTTAAAATTAATTGAAAAAAAACACTTAAACTTATACTTAAATGTAAATTTAAACTTAATCAGACAATAGAAGAAAAATAGAAAATGTTTTTGTAAGATATATTTTTATTGAGTGAAACATAAAAGTAATTAAATTTTAAAAACAAGTTTAATCTGAAAATTTTGAAGATAGTGTGTACGACATGTTAGAGTATAATGAAATGTTTGTGAATTCTGTGTTTCACAAAGGTAAGTTAAAATTAGAAATTTTTTTATTCTAGAACATTAACATATCATCTTCAGCAGTTTGCCTTCAGGTTTTCTGTTTCTTAAACGCCAAATACCTATCTACCTCCAGTAATTTGACAAAAATTTGGTAGCAGTTTTATTTGACAAAGTTTGACAGCAATTTCGAAGTCTGACAACTGCTAAATACAAACTCGATAATATTATAGACATAGACAGAGAGATAATCATTAAAGTGTCATGTCAAACGAAAATGATGTGAAGGAAGGACTAAGAAAAGAAAAGTGAGGCTTAATATTATCTCTTATCACATTTGGTTGTATTGTTAGTGCCTGAGAGATGTAAGGGGAATGAGTCTGGTGATTGTGGAAAAAGAAAGGCCAAATTTCATAATGTGCCAACACTAACATCGAGCCGCATTCTAAGCTTCAGTTCGGTAAGGGTAGAGGTATGTTGTGATTGTTATTTCAGATGTGGTTAAATCTAACACCAATCATCATTGTTAATGGTGGAAACAGCAATGATTAATTGGAAATGGATTTGATGTTGAGATTTGAAATAACAGTTACTATGCATGTGCAAAATCCAATCTCTAAAGCTTGGAAATATGGCTCGGGAAAAAACCACATTCAAACAAGTGTCTTATTTTTTGTGATGATTGAATTATAGGGAATATTCAGTTAGCGATTGTTGTGAAATGCTAGCGTGTGCTCTTGACAGACTAATTACATACAGTGAACAAAAAGTAAAACAAAACAAACGGTTGCTCTAATTGGAATATATTACTACTGTTTGTATTGCATAAGTGTTAGCATTTTCAGTTAATTGAATTATTTGAAACACTTTGATGCTTCAATTTCAAATTGTAAGAATCTGAAGGAATAGAATTGATTTTTTTGAAACACCTTGTATTTATTAATAAAATAGTGTTTCAAATACAAGGTGTTTCAAAAATATCTTCATGCTATGACAAGGCCATGACATGCAATGACTAAGTAATGATTAATAATAAAGGAATACATTACTTAATATAATAAGCCAGATCTGTGGGTGTATAACGCAGCTTATACACATGCGTGTAAGTAATGGGTTCGCTTTGCGAACGCTCAAAGCTGATGAACACTTTGAGCGCTATAGAGCACTTTGAGCACTATAGCGCTCTCTTTCAGCGTTGAGACTTCTATGTTAGGTATTTATATTAAAGTAAATTGGAAAATATGTTTTATCAACTAGCACCCGTGCTTCTGCACGGGGCTACCTCTAGTTATGCATTAATTGTTCAGAGACTTGGCATGGAAGCCACCTGCAGTGCGACATAGGCTCCAGTTCAGCAAAAATTCAACAAACCAAAAAAACAAACCTCTATGAGTTTACCTAAATTCTTTTACAATTTTTTTGTTGTAACTAATAGACTTTTTTAAAAATTAAGTTTTGAAA
This sequence comes from Cryptops parisi, assembly GCA_034695005.1. Classification (NCBI taxonomy): domain Eukaryota; kingdom Metazoa; phylum Arthropoda; class Chilopoda; order Scolopendromorpha; family Cryptopidae; genus Cryptops; species Cryptops parisi. The sequence continues at coordinate 4,112 of JAQIWH010006504.1, forward strand.
TGATGGAAAGACTTTATGTACTTTTCATCCTGTAGTTTTCACCACGAAATGCAAAGTTTTGGTAGATGAACCGACTTTTTTCACGTCTCGTGTGATCAGTTTTAGGAAAATTGTTGTTTTCCGTTTGGTTTTAATTTGTCTTGTTAGTTTCAACTAACAGTAAACTGCTGAAAATGATAAGTTAAGTATGGTGTATTTGATCATAAATTTCTGCATGAAACACTGCTTGCATGTGTGCTCGTTTTGCATGAGGTTGCTGATTTTGTTCTGCAGGGCCTAAGAAGGCTACTCTTCAGGCTATGTTGGCCAGTTTGGGCACTGAGGAGGAAATAGTAACTACTACGACTGTTGCAAATTCGACACCCAGCAATAATTCGGTGGAACCCGACAGCACCACAGGTTGGTTTGCACATTAGCACTATAAAAACAACTTGTTAGCACTAAAAAAACTACTCATCTTTTTGTGTTTCACACGCACTGAAATTATAGTCACTAACAGTCAATTAGCAACCACTTCACTTCGATTCTAAACTTCATTGCTAAAAGTTACTCTTCCTTTATGTAGGTCTTTTCATTAAGTTGTTTATTGTTCATAGCTGATGGTTACATGGTAATAAATGTTATGATTATTTTTTTTAAGATTCTGTCTATCTTGTGGTGTAGTCATGTATCAGATACATGACACACATTGTATCTGATGTTTTGGTAGATGAACAGATGAGAACAAAACTTGATAGGATTTTACAAAACGTTTGTGAATTTTGGTATTTTGAAATGGATGATTTTTTTTTATTGTACTGTGATGATAGTTTTTAAAACATCTACTGTTCCCATGCTTATAAGAATATGCAGGGTGCTTCTTTTCAAGCGTATCAGGGGAATATCTAGCTTAGTATTGCAGATACGTCGATTATAGTCATACTAGCTTGTTTGGGGGGTGGCTGCGGGTTAATTTAAATACGAATTTAAAGATGCACAACAACAGATGTCATGTTACTTATTTAACCTTGCAACAACTGAAATACTCCACTGAATAGCATTGGTGACTTGCAGAGATGCTGTTGTTTGGGCAGCCAATTTTTTTTCTGTCTATTGTTGCATAAATTTTTATTTTGATTGGACTGTTCAAAATAAACAAATAAAAGTGGATTCTGACTAAATGGGGTCGTGGCTACAACTTTCTAAATATGATACCTATGATGCTACTTCCCAAAAAAATAATTTCAAGGTCAACGAGACTAGCAGATATGTTTTTCAGGAGATATTTCCCTGATACACTTGAAAAAAGCATCCTGTATATATTGAATTAGATTTGTAATAAATTGTAATTACATTACAACAAGACTGGTAAAGAAGGTTGTTTGTTTGTCTTTCTTTTGTATGTCTTCCCCCGGTGATCAAGTCTTAGGAATGTGAAATGTTAGGGAGTTTATAATTGTGTCTACCTGAAAATGTTATGGTTATCTAATGGTATTTACTTGTTTTCAATATGATAATGTTTGTCACCACATATGTTTATTGAAACGAACATTCATACACATACATAAACCGATTTCTATATATACATACTTTTCACATACACTTGCATATATATATAATCATGCTTTTTATCTGGTATTTTTTTTGTTTGTGAGCTTGAGACCTTGCTGATTTTATTATGGCTATGAAGGTCTGATTGGATTTTTTTATACATGCAAGGTGTCCATATAGTCAAATGTTATGTGACTAACAAACAAAAATAGGTACAAATCATATGGACACTTTGTATAAGGTTACCTTATGGAAGGTGTCCATGAAAATTTCGGTTGGTAATTGGAGTATGTCTTTGAGGTGTGTAAATATTAATAGTATAAATGTTTAGCTATTTTTGAAGACTTGACAATGCTTGTTGTGCTTACCAAATTTGGCCTACTGGGCACTCATTTTTTAACCCTTCGAATTTATAGCACACATGAAGTTGACAGTGTTGGTTGTTAAAGGATTTTTTTTTTGTGCATATGTATTTCAGAATGGACTCAAGGACTAGAATGAAGCTTACAAAAATAGTTGAGCCTGTTTTGTTTTTTTGTCTCTCCAGGTTAACTAGTTACTAAATTAAGTATTGAGTTGCAAGAATTACTAACCTACTTATAAACGTTTCACCATGAATTTCACCTAATGTTGGATGAAACATGAAATCATTGTTAGGCAGTTTTAAAACATGTGGTTAAACTGTCATTTGTAACAGATAACTGTTCACCTATTTTAGCTTTATCTATTGTGTAAAATATTTGCAGGATATTGCGGTAAATTGAAATGATCAATAGTGAGCTATTCATTAGCTGACCATGTGGATTTATTTCTATATTTGACTGATGAATGTGCTGAAGCTCATTCATGGGATCATTCACTATTGAATAAGATTCTCTGTTTTGTTTAAAAAAAACAACAATATTTTTTATTTAAACATTTATTTCGAAGTCAGTTACATGTCACTGTAAACTGAAGTCTGTTAGTTCATCTTCAATTAATTTGTGTTAAATATCTTCCGACATTCAAATTGTTTTTTAATAAAAAAACCAATTCTATTCAATTGGATATTGTTGTGTGACAAATTAATATAAGAAAAACCAAGAAGTTTTATATTTTAATTTAACGATTAGAATTTTGTGAAATACTTATCAGTATGGTGGTGGAACTCAGATATATTATTTGTTAAATTAACGAAATTAGATCATGAAGTTTTTAGCTCGACCAAAATTCAAGATTTCTTACTACATCTGGTAGCCTTATTTCTTACTAAATCTGGAGGTTTTGAAGATATTTTCAGTGGAAATAAAGATCATGTCTGCAGTTAGTGAGAAATCGGAAGGTGTTTGAAAAAAAATAGTTCCAAAACTGGACTGGTTCAAACATGTTTATAAATGTTAAATTAATGATTAAATTTTATTCCTGTTTCATCCATTATTTATTTTTTACTTTTTAGGTGATTTTTGTAAATAATAGTGTTTATTCATGAATACCAATAGGTTTTTTGGGGGGTGGGGTTAATGCCATTATCTGGATTTTCAGTTAACAGGTGGTTTTAAAATAACCGCAGGATTTTGACTTCTAACTTATCAGGGTGTAATTTGGGTAACTGGAATTTTGGTGTATTGTATTACACACATTTTTTCTAAGGTTTCAACAGATCTTACTTATGTGCATAACTTTATATCATGTCTAAACTTATTGTTCATTTGGATTTGTCAAAGTGCTTTATTACAGGGGGTCACCAGTCTCTGTTAAAATGCTTTAGTTCTAAGGTTATCACCCATTCTGTTACTTAGTTAACTTGTGTATTTGATAGCCATGCATGATCCATCCAGTTCCCCATATACTGCTGGATCAAGGAGACCTCTTATGGGTGGTCCTCCAGGTACCGAAGATGAAGCTCTCGAGGCAGCACTTGGCTTAGGAGAATTAGCTGGTTTGACCGTTAATAACGAAGCTGAAATTGGTTACGATGTATGTTCAGTTGCTTATGATTATAGTTTGAGCGTGAATGAAGAATTGATAAAGGGATTCTTATGATATATTTTTTATTTAGATAAGTGCAACCAAAGAGGTTTTTAGGAAAACTTGGAACGCCAAATACTCATTACGCAGTCACTTTGATGGAGTGCGTGCCTTAGCATTTCATCCAGTGGAGCCGGTGTTGATTACAGCATCTGAAGATCACACGCTAAAATTATGGAATTTGCAAAAGACACTTCCATCTAAGAAGTAAATATTGTTTTTGTTTGTTTGTTTCATTTATGTGTGAAAACATCAAAGTACTTTTTTTGTTTTTATTGTTTGTTTGTTATTTCATGTTGGACAGATCTATTGGGTTGGCCAATAAGTTAGTAGCATTTGTAACTCATAAATAGTGTTTCCCAAACTTTTATAATCTTTTTATACTGAAAATGATCTTTTTCCAGTCCAGCGACCTTAAAACACAATTTTCTTTCGTCTGGTGACTCTTACATGTTTGGATAGATTTGACTTTTTACACTGAACTCTCAATTTTAAAGAGAGAATCCATACCTTGATTTTCTGTCTGAGGGACATGTAAATAATAATATATAAGAATAAACAAACAACTAACATAGTACTGTGTACAGGATGTAAATGAATACATATTACAAACCGCTAGGGGCATGTAGGGGGGGAGCAAGTGTTGCTAATGGTAATGATGTATAGATATTAATCATAATTAACAGGGAGTGGTGGTGTGACTTGTACTGGTAATAATCGGCAGAAACTGGTTACTAAATATTAAAATAAGGCGTGTACCAAAAACCATCCCTTGTCATATGTTTTGAATCTTGCTAGTTATTATTCCATTTCCAATATTTTTAAAACTCCAGGTTTGTTGAAACATCGTAGCTCCATTTGCGGAGATTCTAAATATTAAGGTTTATAGTCAGATTTGAATATCCAGCTTTAATTTTCTTTATTCATGTACTATATGTATAGCATTTATTTTTCAATTCAAATGGTTTACTTTGAGATTTACCCTGACATCAGGTTGTGTCACTGTCCCAGAACAACTTATGACACAAAATGCAATGTTTGGTCCTCCATTTCTTTAGAGAGCAGTGCTAAAAATAATGCGTGATAAATCAATAGATTATGAAATTATGAAAGAGCAAAAAAAAAAAAAAAAAAAAAACTAAAAACAAAACAAGCCATTGGTCCCATCCATTCAGATCAAATAAGACAAATATTCACACTAAACACAAACACCCCTTTAAAACATTAGGACACTTGCATCCACTATTCAACAATGGCTTTTGGTTTGCAATGCCGTACAAGTGTTTTGATATAAGGCTGCAACAAATTTTGCTGTTTTTTTTTTTTTTAAAGATTTTGAGTTTTTTGTTAGTTTCTGCTAAAGAAGTCAAATTTCTATAGAAGCATTCAACATTTAATCTGACATTTTTATAATTGGGTATTCTTTTTTAATTTAAAAGGACACCATCATTGGACGTGGAACCTGTATACACTTTTAGGGGCCATATGTACGTAACTTGACAATTTTGTTTTTGCATTTATTTGCTCATGACTTCATTTAACACACATTTTACGTGTTTAGTGGTCCTGTGTTGTGCTTAGCTATGAGTGCAACTGGTGAACAGTGCTTCAGTGGAGGAGTTGATTCCACTATTCGTTGTTGGAATATTCCAAATTCTAATATTGATCCTTATGACACGTTTGGTAAGAACGAGTATTTCACAAAAATGTGTTATTTGTTTTTTTAATAAAAAAGATTTTCACTTTTTAATTTAATAAAATGAAAATGTTATTTTGTATTTTAGATCCTGATGTTATGGCATCTACACTAACTGCTCATTCCGATGCAGTTTGGGGTTTGTCAATTCATAGCTCCAAAATGCAATTGTTATCTTGTTCAGCTGACGGAACTGTGCGGCTATGGGGGCCACAAAATAGGACTACACTTCTGAATACTTATGTTGTAGATACTGGTAAGATCAAAATAGGCCTTACTTTGGTATATGGCATATTTGTAGAACATGGCATCGTTTTTTGTTTTTTTGAACGCGTGAATCATGGTTCCTGTGATTGACAATAATTTTTCCTTGGGTTTTTTTTACAGCTGGTGATGGTACACCAACCTCTGTAGATTTTGTTCGCTGCGATCCAGCTCAAATGGTCACAGCGTTTACATCTTCCAATTGCATTATATATGATTTGGAAACAGGAAAACCAGTTGTCCGTTTAGAAAGCAATCAAAATCCAGGTACTGTAATATGATAGTAAAACATTTGCAGTCTATTCAACAAGGTCTGAAGTTTAACAAAGTACATTCGGGTTGTTTTTTTGTTTTTTTGCAGAAGTAAAATCATTATCAAAGCAAATAAACAGAGTGGTTAGTCATCCCACATTACCCATTACAATCACCGCACACGAAGATCGACAAATCTGCTTCTTTGATAACAACACTGGTATGAATGAAACTTCTATATGCATATTGAATAGTAAAATTTAGGTTTGGAAGACACTTATTTCTAGTCATGATTATTTGTATAAGCCTATAGTTGAACCTCCTTAAATTGCCATTCTTGGTACTCGATAAGAGTTAGCGGTATTAATGTGTGGGACAATATGTTGATTCTGTGTTTCTAATCATAAGGAGCGGGGGTGGCATTTATAGGGGGGCTGTTTAACGAGGGTCGGAAACAGACTTAACAAAAAATTACATACCACGTACAGTGGTATGTAGTATGTGATTTTTTGTTAATTTTTTGTTTTGATTAGTGGAAATCATCTTTTATTTAGAAATGTATTAAGAATGACAAACTTGTGTAGTTTGTGGGCAGGCTATTTGAATTACCTGCCAGTGTTAATTTATATCTTACTTTACTAGATGGCATTAGTTTTTTCATAGATAATACTTGTGGTATCAAACATCTTCGTAATTCCTTATTTTTTATTGGATCTTATTTTTCCAAAGTGTAGTACTTGCTAGGAATTTGAAGTGAATAACTGGGGAAAATATTGTCATTGCAGTTGCTTGTTGGTTTTATTTTAAATTTTTTGTTTGTTTGTTAAATAGGGAAAATGGTGCATTCTATGGTAGCCCATTTGGATGGCATCACATGTTTAGCCATTGATCCGAATGGACTTTATCTTCTCTCTGGAAGTAAGTGTTTATTTTTTATAATTAAAGGGATCCAGGTAATATAATGATAAGCTATATTTTTGTCTAAAATGACTTTTTTTACATCAAACTATCTCAGTACGGTTTCTAGCTAGTTACTTTGCAACTTCATGGATTTTCCAGAAAATGGCAGCATAATATAGAGACTCAACTTGTTGATCAGCATGATACTCTGGAATTTTTCACTAGAAAAACGGCTCTCCTGGACAATTTCAAAAAAAAAAAAAAAATATGGCTTATCATTATATTGCCTGAAGCTCTTCAATTGTTTACATTTAGTAGTATAAAAATATAGCGCTCAGTATTGCATTTTGATAGATATTATGAACTAGAGCTATTCTTTAGTCTAGTTTTATTCTAGAGCTATTGTATTCTTTAAAAGGTTACAGCAATTCGAATGTGGTGACAACAGGTTACGCAAAAAAGTGCCAATGTGCATGCTTCAACCGTGTTGTAAATTGTTTTTCGTTACTGCTATATCATTGTGGTTGTTACAGTGAATGGTAGTTGGTATACCTGTAACATGATTTGCAACTTGTTTTTTTTTTTAACATTGAGTTCGTTGTACTGGATACTTTTTGTTCTGCCTGGTTGATCAAATTTAGTGGTTTCATTGTACATCTATTACGGATGTACGTGGCAGGTGAAACAAGTTCTGCGAGAGGCTTAGAGGTAATCTCGCTTGGATAGAGGTGCGTTTTGCCATTTCAACGAGAATATAATTTTTTTTAGGAACTCCAATTTATTCTGGTGTATTGTGAGTGAATTTGTGGCTAACATTATTAATATTTGTCCAGTATGCAGAGTAATATATGAAACACACAAGTTTTCATTGAGTGTAGGAGTGACAGTTAACAAAGCATTAAGACACCATGTTCTCTCATCTCTTATTACTTAATGACTCATTAGTATGGTATAACTAACAAACTTTTCAAAGGTGACAATACACCTAACATACACTATGGTGAGGATTTAACATAATACAAAGATGTTTCACTTTTATACTTTCACAACATCCTTCATACAGATGCAACTATGATGTCGTCTGTTCATATTTCTTTACACCCCCTTTCGACACAAAGTTGTATGCTAATGTCCTTTCTGTTGTATACCAATCTTCTTTGTTAATATATCTGCCAAGTTCTCCTTCGAAGAAACATAGCAAAATTCCAACTTCTTTTCTTGCACAAATTCACGAAGAAACATGTATCTTAAGTCAATATGTTTTATTCGTTCAGAAACCATTCTATTCTTGGCAAAATTAGCAGCTCCCACGTTATCAACCATGACTTGTTGGGGTTCATTCACGTTCACTCCTAGTACCTTTATTAGTTTCATCAACCACATACAGTCTTTCGCCACTTCTGTCATCGCAATGTATTCAGCTTCGACAGTTGACAGTGCAGTGGATCTTTGCTTCCTACTGCTCCACGATACAGGTCCACCCTGCAGCATTATCACGTAACCTGAGGTTGATTTTCGATCATCTAAGTTTGCAGCCCAATCAGCGTCAGCATAAGCAGAAAATGTCCCCTGAGATTTCTTATAGCACAACCGGTAGTCAATTGTCTTCTTCAAATATCGAAAGACGTGTTTGATTCCTTTCCAGTGGTCTTCAGTTGGATGGTTACAAAACTGGCTCAATCGATTTACTGCATATGATAAGTCTGGTCTTGTCGTTCCAGCTAAATACAACAGTCTTCCAATTGCTTTGCGGTATACTGCACCATCGAATGCAGCTCCAGGCATGTCTTTGGCATATATGGCTCCTTTATCCAAAGGCGTACTTAATGGTTTGGAGTCTTTCATTCCAAATTCTTCTAATATATCTTCAGAGTAGGTTTGTTGATCAAGAGTTATGCTTCCTTCATTTCTTTCAAATTTTACTCCGAGCAGAAATTTCACTTCACCAAGATCTTTAATCTTGTATTTCTTGGATAACAGTTTCACAAATTCACTAATTTTCTC
>JAQIWH010006505.1:0-12764 GCA_034695005.1 Cryptops parisi
TTCCGATATTTAAGAACTCATGATATAAAATTACATACAGTACATTAAACCGTGCTTAATAAACAACCATTGCTGCTGAACTATGGGAAATACAGCATAGACTTATATAATATATCATTGGAAAGAGATTGTCATAGGTTTATCTTTCGCCTAGCTTAAGCGGTTCATGAGAAATCGCTCATCAAAAATTAGTGACAGATTTTTTCTAACTCACCCTGTACATAGACCAAACTTTTAGACTATAATTTTCTCTAATCATTTCAGTCATTTTGTGTTATCGGTGAAACTAACTAGGTTAATGAAACGATATCGAAAACCCATGTCCGTCGAGGGGTGTTAAGTTTCGAAAATTGGAACCAATAAACATCATTGTCATCGTAAACATCATTATTTTGGGGTGTGGTGACACTTTTCTTCCAAAGTTTACTTCATCATCAATCGCACAAATATATAAACATTATAATATTGTATACACACTATCATAAATTTCACAAATATAATAACATTATAATATTGTATAAAAACTATACTGTATACAAACTCCATACAAACACTGTATAAATGTGAATAATAATAATAATTATACAAATATGTATAGGTATTTTTCTTTTCGCATAACAGCAAAAAGCAATATAAGAACTCGCATAATTCTAGGACTCCATGTATACATTGTGTAAAAATATAAAATCGAGACAACATAACCACTGCAATAAATATGTATAATATGTATAATCATCCAAGCGGTTAATGCGATTATAGCTTCGGAACATCAATCTAATTAATCTTCAGTTAAGAATTTTTCGTGTATCGATTTTTAAATTACACACAAACTTTGATATATGAAATCAATTTTATTCCCTCTCCTTTATCCTTTATTCTTGCAAAATACCAAAACTTAATTTATTTCTCCGACCAAAACTTTGTGGAGTGTCAACACGCCCCAACGATTAAAAGCCCAAAAGTCGAGAAAAGTGTAAACTAATGAATCACATTAATCAGTAATCAAACCTAATTTAATTATGCCAATGTATGTGTGTCTAGTCAGTCATTTTTTACACACTTTATACAGTACTATTTATTACACTAATGGTAACAAGTCGTCGATACGATGATTGGTGCTGTGAGCCATTTATATCCTTTAATAATATAAACTTTGTTGGATAAAACGATACAAGTGAAGCGAAAATGAATGATCGCTAATTATTTTTAACTGGGTTCAAGATACGTGAGAACGAAACGACACCTGTGACACTGTTCCTGCCCTTATCAGGTGCTGCAAAAGATAAATTATGTACCTAAATGTGACGCACGCGTTCGCATAACAACGAGCTTTCCAGCAACACCTGTAGCTTCGACGTGCAGCTAACTTATACAAGACATTTTATAACACATTACTGAAACGTATATATATATATATAAATTAATTAAAAAACACAATTAATAGTAAAATACTTCGTTTTTTAGCACAACATTTTAACCTTAATACTGCAATTTGGTTTGCAAACTATATTTTAAAAGTATTTGAAACAAACACGTAAAAAGATATTTTGTTGATTTACGTTAAAGTGTTTATTCCAATGGATTCACAACAATGAATAATTAATCAAATAAACTGTAAAAGCCACAGTACAAAATTATACAGGGTCCGGCAAATGTAAGTTACTTTCCTATGGGAAAACGGTGCACAGCGAAAAAGGCATAAGTATTATCCACATACAGTACGTTTGCATATTAATATCCATTATAGACATCCATATACAATATGGGTATCCATAGTCATATCCATTATGATTGTTAATTCATATTTACATACCCATTGGTCATATTCGTAATATTCATATCTATTATAGATTGTCGTATCAATGATTAATATTCTTATAATGGATTCTTTAACGTGCACCGTTTTTCCTGTATATCATTGGAAAGATATTGAATTAAGCGTTCATGTAATAATTTTAATTTTTGTTTAGCTTAAGCGGTTCATGAGAAATAGCTATTTAAAAATTGGTGATAGTTTTTTCGACAGTCCACCCTGTATATGTATGTTTATTTATTTCTAACAATGCGCGATTTGGATTAAACAATGCTTAAAATGAATCTGTGGTTGTTATTGTCAACAAACACTCTGCGAGAAAAACTCCACATTCACGTGACATTTTCTCGAAATTGACACGATATCGTTCCGTCAAATTTTAATAGAATAAAATATACCGCGAACTGTGTCTAAGATTCAAATTTCAGCTTTCTGGGATATCAGAAGGTGAGTCAAAATAAACCGTAAAAATGTTGAATCGCACAAACACATACATACAAACAAACAAGCCAAGTTAAATAAAAATGTTGTTATAACTTTCAAAAAGTTAAAACAAATTTTAATTTTTCCTAATAAGTTTTATCGATATTTAAAAAGTTGTCGATTAATTATTTCGAAACATTTTTTGTTTCGAAAACTAAACATCGAACTCCGGTTTAACAACCAACAAAATGCAATATTTAAAGCTCATGGAAGCGTTACGTTAATGTTGTGCTCGAATTAAAACTCGCAGCTTAATTTCAAAGGGTTAAAAAAAATACCCTAAACAAACAAAAAAATCTTTCAAATTCACGCTTCGAAAGTAATCGAATTGGAAAACTTTACGCATAATATAGGCTTTCTAAAAGATTGAGAAGAAAAAAAAAAATTCCAATCGAAAAGTCGAATCAAAAGGTCAGTCGTGCAAGAAACTAAAAGTCTTCTTCCTTTATCTTCTACATGTTCACACACATACTACACAATCAGAAAGAAAGAGACTTCCAGAGACTTTTCCCTGATTAAGCCTCGGTCTTGTGGCACCAGGTGGAGCTAATTGATTCCTACGAATTGATGATGATCGATTTCCTAGCTTTTCCACAGTTGCTCCAAACTTGGAGAGTAGATAAAGGATTTAGGTATTTTACTAAATGAGATGAGTTGAGACCAAATCGACTTTATGTAGCTAATGGTATGGTACTTTGAAAACGCCTAAAATGAAAGTTGATGACACAAACTACTGATGATCTTCCGATGACAATCATAATCTGCATTTTAAGTTATTACTTGATTGGAAGGAAGGAGGGGGGGGGGAAATAAATTTTGATGTTAAAATAATGAATCTTCAGACATTGAACAAATTATATGAATTTCGTCACATCTGAAAAGGGTTCGGTTGATCGCGGTTTATGTGTAGTATACTGTATATTAACTCGACATTCGAATGGGGTTTACAAATACGCGATTTTGTCATCAGCTCGACAGTAGTTTAATACGCAGTTAATGACCAATAAATCGATATTCAAAGTAATATAACGGCTATTTATATCGGTTGTAGGTTTAATTTCGTCAATACTCAGTTAAAGTGAAAAATCCGTATAAGTGTAAATTTTACTAAATATTTTGATAAAGATCTAATACACTGAGCATTGCAAAGTACACAGTAGATCTTTACCCACGCCACCTTTTTGAATCTTATATATAATTATGACCCACCTTATATGAACAACAAATATAACAAAATATGGAATTTAACAATCTAAATATTAAAATACATATCTCAGGTATTTACAGTATGTGGGCAATTCAGTATTTCACGCTTAAATGGATTTCACATTTCAACTAGAGATTTCATGAAATGATGGAGTCTCCACTTAAAAAAGTAAACTGAACTAAACAAACTTTTAGGTCAGTAAAATGTGTTCCAGAAGCGACTATAGTGTATAATAAAATGGTCACATAATGATTCTAGTTGGGCTACTGTAATTTATACAGTACAACCAATTTTGAGACACCTTGTATATTCACAGGAATTTCACGATTTAACAGATTTCACACTTCAACTACATAAATTGTTCGAAATCAATACAATCCTATACTGTACGAAAAGATCAAAAAAATCTGTGCGTGACCTGTGACAACTTGTATCAATTTTTCTTTAACACCAAACAATACGAAACAAAATGAAGAAAAAAACAGAACAATTCAATAAATCGTTTAAAAGTATCGTAATAAATTTCACCATAAACTAAGTTGACACTTGACGTATAGAACAGTCACAACGGGGGACATTTTATCAGCAGATAAACGTTATAAATGGTTCTCCAAAGACTTTGTGCAGAAAACTTGACCAAAGTCACACTTTTCAATGAAGAATATATAACTATTTATATAAAATAAAACTTGACATTATTTTGACCTAAGATACAAGTCCCATGTCACCTATCCATAGTAAAAAAAATATATATATATTTTGACATGAAAATCGTTTTAGTTAGATGTTAGGACCTGAGAACAATAGAAAATGCGACCATAGTCGTCGGGGTGGGGGGTAAGGGAAATCAAGAGTAATTTCACACACTGACAACAATTCGACGAGACATTTCGTGGGCTGGGATCTAAGGTCCATTCGGTGCCAAAAAGGATATAAAAGAAGCCAAAACAAGCACTAGGCCAAACTTGGGAGAAGTTCCAACTCGTTAAAGAGCATATTGCGTCTTACACCAAAATGGCTCCGAAGATGATCCAGTTAAAGAAGTGCTCATCGAAATGTCACATAGTGTGTCGTAAAAACGGAACATTTCCCTTTTCGAGCATCCTACTTTTTTTTTAAAGCAAAACTCTTATCTTTATGTAGACAAATCTTTAAAAAAAAATAATGCTAAATAAACCAAGTGGTTTGAATAATCAATGATAGCTACAAAACGAACTATGAAAAAAAAACAAAAAACAATTCTCTATCTTAAGCTTTATTACTGGAAAACGTGGATTTTTAAGGCTTGCTATACTGCGCTTTTATGATACAGAGAGTAGAGCAAATAAAGTATTAAAATTTTACATTGCTTTGAAATTGCCCATTGTACATTTCATTTCCTGCACTTTTTTGGCTTTAGAACCAAATATAAAGAAATAGGAATACATATGTTTGGTTTTTTCTTTCATTCGAGCATTTCGTTTTAAAAACATATTCTGCGAATTGTATAAATAATATTACAAAAAAAAAAGTCTCTGAGCTATTTTTTTAAAAAAGACACAAAACAAACGCCCTCTTGTTTTCGGCGACATTTTGGTTCCTGATTAAAAACGTTTTTTTTTAGTGCGTACGTTGTGATGAAATTGCCAACAGGTTGCAAGAAAAACAAACTTTTGTTTGTCAGTCTTTTTTTCTATAATTTCAATAAAGAAGACGTTATAAGAAATATAAAAATAAGACCCAGCTGAGAGTTTATTCAAAGAGCTCAAAGAAACGACTTTTCTACCGTGAAATCGATTCTAAAACATGAAAAAGAAACTGTATATGAACTTTTTCCGCACCAGTCAGCATTTTTTCTCTGAAATGAATTATAGCTTTTCTTGTACGTGATGAATGTAATACTTTCTAATTTTTTTTTCTTGGCTTCACTGGCACAAGTTGTATTAATGAAGATATATAAGACCTGTCATCTAGCTTTTAATATTTTCTGACAACTTGCTGTTTTTTCGATTACAAAAGACAATTTCCAAGCTATTTTCAAGTTTATTTGTCTTTAGTCTGCACGGGTACACTCGTTCAACGATATTTATCGCTTTCGATGAAGTTATAAATTTCAGCCACTAGATGGCATATTAAGGCAACGCCATCTAACAATCAAAATTGAAATTTCTTTCAAATAAAAAATATCTACATTTATGAAAAATATTGATATTTTCGTATAATTTTAAGCTCAAAATTATATATGTTTATGTAAAACAACTTTTATTATTTTAAATAAAAACATATAAACAAGTGTGAAAAAAAATTCGAACATGTTGTACGTTCAATAATTATAGCCCTACATATTTAAAAAAAATGAAAAAAATTAATAAAATTAATATTTAAAATAATTAATCTTAGTAGGGTCTTATCTGTAGAAACTAGAAAAATAACGCTTTCACTAGACGTGGATGACTGCTATTAATGACCCTACAAACAACTCATTAAGAAAACGACACATTTTCATAAAATTTGAACATAAGTTTCCTGAACCACCAAACTATCTGAACTAGCTGTTTGATTTTCTCTGGGTAGATGTGCTGGAGCCAATACCGGACTTAGCAGTAGGACCGAGAAACGGAGGGGGCGAAATTAGGCATTGGGACGAAATATGGACCACTTACCTTACTTTTGCCTACATTAAAAAAACGTTTACTTTAAAAATATCTAGCATAAAATATAAATACAAGCATGTAAATGTTTTTAATATACCAGTACTGTATAAGTAATTTAAAATTTTAAAATATACCGGTATATAATTTTGTATTTTTTTTAATGTATACATTTTTAATATATATGTTAAAAATTTCTTTATTTCTTAAAATTTGTACAATTTTTAATACATATACAGTAAAAATATAAAAATTTTAATAAGTTAAACTTGTGGGTCATGCGACCAAAGAGCCACCGGTGGCGCTGCAGCTTGATAGTGGAGAGTTCGATCGATCACCGTTTGGTCACTTTGGTAATTGTGGTAAACATGCAGTTTGTGTTTTTGATGACGTGTTACTAGGTTAGGTTAGTCCGTTTCGACTTGAGCGTTTGTCCAGGCCTAACCTGACCCAGTAATCTGTCATCATAACCCAAAATGCATGTTGACTACAATAATCAAAGTGTACCAAACAGTGATCGATCGAACACTTCACTTTAGAGCTGCAGCGCCATCGATGGCTCTTGGCCGGATGACCGAATAGTACCTAATTTTGTATTTTTATAACGTATACAATAAAAAAGTATACACATTTTAATAAATACTGTAAATTGAATTTTTAACATACTGAATATGAAAAATTTACATACCTAAAAAATAATTTTTTTTATTAAAATTTAAAATTTTAATATTTTTAAAATTCAGAAACTTACGCAAACCTTCGTAATTTTCTTTAGCTATTTTTAGCGTCAAAGTTCTGACCTTAACATTCTAACCACTTAACACTTCATTACACTCTTTTCCTAGAACGCCAATGTAAGAAAAAAATCTCCATTCCTCAATTTCCCTTTAATGGTTACATTGAATAGAAAATTCACTTAGCCTTACACGTGAGGGAGCCATTTATTGGCTCGCACTTCTTAAAGACAGGGACCAATTCCCCGAATTTCTTTTGTCGGTCCCTATCAAAGAATGTGAGCAACTAATTATAGTTTCACACGATGAGGGGGAGGCGGGAAGAA
This sequence comes from Cryptops parisi, assembly GCA_034695005.1. Lineage (NCBI taxonomy): Eukaryota > Metazoa > Arthropoda > Chilopoda > Scolopendromorpha > Cryptopidae > Cryptops > Cryptops parisi. Next base: position 7,194 of record JAQIWH010006505.1, read on the forward strand.
GATGACGGTGATGATCACGACGATAATGACAACATCATGAAAGCACTCGACTAAAAGTCCTCTCTTTCGACAGCGAATCGATGAATTTTTCCAACCGTTCGATAATGACTTCATCCCAATGTCCCAAATGACACTTTAGGAACTACCATCCTTTGGCAGACATTGACACCCACAATTATAAAAGACCTCCGGGAAAAGATTAACGACGACCTTCGAGGGTTGATAGTTTTCTTTTTCTCAGAAATCGATGTGGTGACAACAACAATAATAATCAACAAACTTCAATCAAAGTCCCAAAAGGAATAATTGCAATGTGAGAAATAACTCGAATTGGATCTAAGAAAAATGACTATAACTATGATCTATGACTTATAGAAGAAACAAAAAATGAGCCTATCTGATAACAAAATTCCATCTTATCCACTTTAAGAAACGTTGACAGTTTTGCCACTCACTTGTCTTAACTATATATATAAAAAATTCTGGACAGCTAGCAAAGTGGCACCAAAGTTGACAAATAAAAAGATAACATTAATAACAATTCGCAGCAGTATACCCAGAACAGCTGGTTCTGTGTGACGTACAGCGGTTTGGAGCTGTCCAAAAGTTGACAACTTGCCTAGTGCAATAAATGTCACCATTGATCCTATTGACATTAGCACCAATCCAAACAGTACGACAAGCGTACAATTTGGTTTGCACACCAATAAAGTCAATATGTACGTGCCGTCGAGCACGAACATGGCTCGAGCCTCATTAACTTTTAAATGGGCAAATCTGCGCAGAAACTCAATTAGCCAATCAACTACATCATCGCAACTAACGCAACTAACCAAGATGAACTCATACCGTAAAGACAGACCCCTTCCCCTTCAATGTAGTAGTATACATAAAATCTTATAAGTGTTTTATATGAGATTTCGTTATTATGCTTCGAAATAAATCCTCCCAGATGATAAAACCCTCGTTATAAACAAAAAAGATTTCGCTGTTATGCGAGTTTGTGCGGTTCGCAAAAGTTAATGAATACTCCAACACTTGACTCTTTTTTAGCCTACACGCTGCAGTTTTCGGTTGTAATTTTCTCAATCTATTGTAATTTCGATGTATGCGATTTTTGATATATTACGAGGTGTATACGCAAAACGCTACTTCGCATAAAATTTAATACGGCCTATTAATATTTTAATATAACCGAGAATCCAGTCATTTTATAGAATCCAGGTATTTTATAGAATGCCAAGCCTGATTTAAACAATGTATGAAATTGCCAATAAAATCGCTAAGTTAAGCAAGAATTTAGATTAGGTTTAAACTTAAGCCCTGATTTAAACTTAAAAAGTTTGTTTTTTATATAAAATATTTATTTATCTATTTAATGGATACAGCATCCAAAAAACGAAATAGTTAAACAAAACAATGCAGACATGAAAAACAAAAACAACATCCACTGTATACTACAGCAACGGGTCAAAGAACGTGAATTTTTGAAACAATACAATTTTACGATTAACATGCTTGAAAGTCAAAATATATTTAGCCCTTGAACAAAGAAAAACACAAGCACGCAATTCTGTAATACTGTTAACTAACCTGAACTAACCTGACACTTGCATACTTGTACTATATATATATATCGGTACTTGTACACTGGTTTAAATCCAACTAACACTTTGTGAAAACCATCGAAATCGAAACAACCTATATTATACAGGGTGTTCCAAAACAAAAGTGCGTTTCGCATTGAATTCAAGGTATTCTCAAAAAATGCAAAGCATTTTATAGAAATAGAATGCTTGGATTTTATACATTGCCGGTGACATATACTGTATATAGACATGCAGTATAATACATTTTGTATACAAGCATACAATATATCACATGTAAAATATATACTAAATATATATATTTACGAGAAGTTGTACACGAAGTAATTAACTACTTCAAGAAACACTCACACGTTCCAAATTAGAATGACATCAGCGTGACGTAAACTTTCACGACAACGTTATTGATGATGATGATGATGATAAATTCACATCTCCAATTAGCCAATAATTAAGCTAATTGGATTTATATAAAACTCGATACCATTCAGGTGAAAAGCCCCTTCAGATTAGTTCTAATCACTAATTCCCTAATTGTTACTAATCGCAATGGAAAATCAGACAGTAATTGAGAACAACCACTAAATGGGAAAGCACACTACACCAAACACTACTCGATAATCCGGCTATTAAAACTCGTCCATTAGTAAATAACTAATTAATAGGTTTGTTTACATCGAACCATAATTCAATATGTTCAAACTATATGTCAATGCATCGATAACTATATGTCCTCAACGATTAAATTAATGCAAACCTATATCTAATTCTGTGCTAAATTTTCTTTATAAACTAATTCAAATGTAATTTGGTTCGTTGCATAAATTTCATGTTTGACAATGAAATTTGCGTTTGGTTTGTTTCTTATCAATGACAAAAAAAAAGGGGGGGGGGAGGTTTTTCCTTCGTCATCGTTAATGAGTTGGAACATGTGAATGCATTCAATTAAGTTTCATCGTTTCTGTTTCCGCAATTCTGTGATAACTAACTTCACTTGCAAACAACCAAAAAACGAAAACAAACATTGAGTCATCTGTGTCGTCATTTTCTTTGTTTCCGAAATTTTTCTTCATTTTCTAAAATTCGATTTTTTGCTCGCAGCATTGAAATCGACGTAATACTAATCTCCATTGATTATTTTATTGTTTCAATACTTCTAAAAACAAATACCTGTACATTAAAAAAGAGTTTTCAAGAATACGCTTTATATGTAATGTCACATTATGCGAATTTAGATTTATGTTATTTTTGAGTAATTCGATATTCGATTTATGCAAGTTATTCCATTTTCGATTTCTACAAGTTTCAATTTATGCAAATTTTAATAAATTTTTTACAATTGATAATACCAACTTGAAAAAAAATATACGAATACTCATAAAATCAACACGTTTTTAGTCATCAATTGTAAATTTAGCCCACGTAATTTCGACTGCGTATACAGTAATAATTTAAAAATATTTTTAATCAAAAGTTTTTTCTGTTACTTATTGTGTTCTGTTTTTTGGAAAATTTTTTATACAGAAACGTAATGCATTTGAAACATTATAACACTTTAGGTAAATTCTTCAACACTAATTAGTTTTGAAAATTGTTAAACTTGTTCACTAAATTTTCTAAGAAAAGGGGGCTCCCAAATTCGGTGTACAGGCACCTTTTTACAAAAAAAGTACAGGTTTACATTAGAAAGCTCCCCTTTACTTGTTTGCGAGTTACCTGCCAGTACAAGTGTAAACATTTTCGTTCTAAATTATTTGATCACATTATCCATACTCCTTTATAGTTATTGTTTTGTTTTTTTGTGTTTTTTGTTTGTTTTTTTTTTTTTTTGGTTTTTTTTTGTTATTTTTTGTTATCGCATCGTTGTTGTCATTTGATGTTTTCTGTTGTTTTTTGTTTGTTTTTTTTTGTGTTTTTTTTTCCCTCTTCTGTAATGTCCCTCGGGACGTATATTTCATAAAAAAAAAAAAAAGGTGTAAGTTATATAATAAAAAAAGACGTACATAAACAAAACGGTACAAAATTTAACGATTTTTTTCATTATATTGCAAAAATTAAAAGGTTACAAAAATTTTAAAAATTAAATTAAATTTTTGCAAATTTCGATTTATGCGATACTAGATTAACGCGATCTTTGTTTTGTCTTGTTTTTTATCAAACAGCCCATGGGGTTAAGTGCATTAGAAAACAAAAATGGCAAAAGTTAAATCATACAATGCAAAATATGTTTCTTTAACTGAAGATATTTCATCACATAACATTAGTTAAAATGAACGCATAGGTTACTTTAGTGAAAAATACGCAAATAATACTTTAGTGTATTATTAGATTATGCGAGTTTTTCGAATATGTCCGTTTTCGATTTCTGCAATTTTTTATTCGATTTGTGAAATTTTTATTACATTGGACTTATACAGTTTTCGATTTATGCGGTTCTCACTTTATGCGATTTTCTGTACATTGGACCACACAGTATATTATCTAGAGTACGTTTAACTCCCAGCTCGCTCACCCACCAAGTCACTCACAAGTGAAGTTAATATAAAGCATAATCAACAAGAAAAGTTATTTGCATGTTTTGCGCAAAAAAAAATATACAGAAAAGAACGAACCAAATTATCTACGTTTCTCGCTGATGTGTGTGTTTGGTAAATAAGTTACGAGGTTAATAGTCACCTAGTGAAGCACGTGACACCACCGTCTTTTTATCCACCTCTGGGAAATGCAAAATAAGGTTAACCAATCATAGGGTTTCTTGTGTATTAACGTTACTCAAAACAGCTATGTATTTTATTATGCAATTCCTTAGGTTATAATCAAACTTTTCTTTTCAAAACTTGTAAAATTCAAACTCTGTAAAAACATCGAAATCGAAATAACCTATATTGTGCAGAGTGTTCCAAAATAAGGAAGAGTGTTATTTCATCATATAACATTAGTGACCATAATAAGCGGTGTCTACTGTACATCAAACTACTTAATAAGCAAATTTCTGTGTGTGTGTGTCCGTTCGTCATGTTTATACGAATACACCCCTAAACGAAAAGCTCCAGTGATACAAAATTACTACAAAGTTTTGCTGCGAATTTCTAGGTGTTATCGCAACCGTTTCAACTGTCAACGACGTGACAATTCTGAAACATGGACATTTGAAGTTGCACAGTTTGTCATTGAGTGGCAATATCGATGATTATTGAATGAAGGAATCATAGTAACCAATTGGTAACAAACATCATTATGTCACGTTGAATCTATCGTTATGAATACCCTGCAAAGATCTTGATATTGTTTAAAAAATAAACAGGTTTCCACGATTTCAAATCAAAATAATAAAAAAATCCACGTGCGAGCACAGACTTTTCAATACTTGTTAATACATATATCATGTATAATAATTTACTAATTTAAGTCTGTCTACGTATAGCTCATTGGATCAGACCAACCCAATGGCATTGCAGAAAATACGCAAAAATTCAATTATGTTCTATAAACTGTTTTTCAATGTTGTCACCAGGTGACGCTAGGTGCCCGTCGATTGACAGGCTATTTACTAGTACTGCATATATTACCCAAATTTTTCTGTGTATTGGAAACGTTTTTTGTGTACATTCACGTTGCTATGATAAACTCATGTGACCCTAGTGGTTCATCATAGAGAATGTCCATTTCAATTACAATAATGACCTGAGTGATGGGAAAAGCTTTTTATACCGTAAATTGTTGTTTATTGTTTATTGGACAGTTCAAAAAAATCAAATGGAACAAATACATAACACAAAATAAAAACAAGAAGAACATAAACAGTTAAAAATTGTACAAAATATAATCAAAAATTAATTTATCAATCTCTTGATAAACATTCTTGGATTTTAAATTAATGCAATCAATATCTACCTCTATATATAAGCACGAGTTGAAGAAATGTGTTCCCGTAAAACTCCAATACCGAGACACCGACGGCGCT
>JAQIWH010006506.1:0-12762 GCA_034695005.1 Cryptops parisi
GATAAGGTTTCACGTCTTACAACGAGACTGACGCGAGACTTGCGCAGATGAAATTAAATCCATAGTTAGCATGTACGAAGTATAGGCCCATATACAAGGTATATGAGACAAGGTTTTTAATAATAATTTTATTTGGATTATTGCAGTCAAATGAACATTTGTAAGGAAAAACTACAGAATTGACCATGTTGATATGAAACATGTAGATATAAAAACTTATCAAAACATTTATTTATTTATTTATTTATTTAATACAACCAATGTGGTCAACAGGAGACAAATACAAAACACACAAAAAATAAACAATTTCAGTCAGAACAAATGATATGCTGAAATAAGGAAACTGAAAATTGCCCGAACACTTTTGAGTTCCAATTAAAATGTACAGTAACTTTACGTAATCTGATGGGTAATAAATTCCAAACATTGAAAGTATTGTATTGTATACTTTTCCAATATTGACCCTGATCTCAATATTGAATTGTTGTAACATACAACGTTATTCTGGACAAGCCTTCAATTATTTCTTTTCTGTGTTGAAAAGTTTATTCCCAAATATCACCACACCTTTCATTTACTGTACATTTGTGCTTTTTTATGACGTGTGTAATTTAACTTTTTTTTCCTCCTTGAAACGCTCAATAAAATCCATTCAGTTAACAGCACCTTTAAACTGACATAAATAAAAAGTTAATGCGCCAATACAAAAAAAAAAAATCAACATTCTAACGGATCCTTCCAGGTGAATTCCTAGCAATTCTACAGCTACAATAGTAGCAGTAAAATTCCACTCTTCATCATTGTCACCCTCATCGTGACGGCCGTTGCGTAGCGTCACACGAAACGTTTTAAATCATTATAAATGGAAATTCTTGTTCGGCGGTCGTGGCCGCCGCGTCATCGAGCCATTATCAGGCGTGTTTCGCGTCGACGCGAAAAAGGCAGCTTTCGTGTAACTTTATTAGCCGGTGGCAGCGTGGTCGTCAGCGTCATCGTTGTCGTCGTCGGCGCTTCGACCCCATTTATCCCGGGGTTGTTCCAAGCGACTGTCGTTTATCGCGCTCTTCTTTCCGCCGCGGCTACGCGAGGGTGGACAAAGGTCAAGCGACGGCGGGGAGCCTCGCTCGCCCAGGGGTCGCTCGCTAATTGGTCGTTAATGACATTCATAATGACTCCACGAGGACGACGACGATGAAGCTGCCAACAAGTAATGCCAAGCGCCCACGGCTACGTCGAACGACAAGAAAAACCAACTACAGTGCAACCAACACGTTGACGAATTACGAATGGCTAAAAATCGAGACCTAATTTCTCCGATGCTAAGCCGAACAACTCGACATTGTTGACGGGAAAAGTACAGTGTCAATGGAACGAATTGCCGTATAGGCTAAAATAAATTACCCGATTGTAAAGATTTGAACGAGCTCAAGATTCGTTTAAAAAAAGTTGACAAGTTACAGAAAAAAAAATATTTTGCTGGTTAATTTTTTGCAATATATTAAAATTAGAGACCCTCGGTCTGCAATAAACAACAGAAAAAACAGACTGTTTCAACAGACCTACTAAGTTTGACAAATCATTGTCATTACGTTACTAGTAGCCTATATTATGTATTTTTCTCATTTGTCATGTTTGTTTGCTGTGATTTGTTGTGTCATGTTTTGCATTGCCACTTTCGATTCCCATTGTAAGTGATCTCGTTGGATCGTGATAATTGGAAAAACGAAATACAATAAAAATTACACGTTATCAAAACTCAAGCTATCACTTGAATCATGAATGAGTACAGTACCGTTAGTTTAAAAACTTAGGTACACTTCCCCTCTATTTTATGATCCACATTCAATAAGGCACTACATAAACATATTAATCTGATCGACTAACCCCTTACAATTATCATTTCCTTACTGTGTTTCAAGTTATATTGTTGTTGCATTTTAAGTATTTTGTGTATGAATCATATCTACACTATTGATCCCGTTGGATCGTTTCAAACCAAATAAAAATAAAATAAATAAAATAAAATAAAATAAAATAAAACATCGTCTAAATTTTGAAATCGGAAAGTATTCGTTGTGTAAAATAGACAAAAAACACCTCTAAGGAAAATTGAAATTATCTCCCCTAGCATTATTTTTTTTTTAACAAAAGCGATTCGATACCCCTTTTCATTTTTATTAACCTGCTAGTTAACGTATCAATTGAATTTCGTGTCAACTAATAATCTAACTGGACAAAGGAAAAAAAGGACGGTGACAGATTGCTAACGAAAATCATTTTAGAATCTCTACTTTTCTTCCCCACAGTTCCGTCGTTCTCCTTTATTTCTTCGTCGTCGTCGGTGAGAGCTTATTTCTTTTTCAGCATTTTCCTTCGAAATGCACCGGTCTATAAACGGCGAGTGGGAGAGAGAGAGAGAGAAAGAGAAAGTACTTGTCTAATGCCGAAAACGAGAAAAATGCACGATGACGACGAAGAAAAGTATCGTCGCGTACCCTTCGAGACTGGGAACGAAGAAGAAAAAATTTATGGCCGAACCGCATCGTAGGCGCAGCGGGAGACGAATATTAATCGCTTTCTTATAGGAAGCTAGAGGGCGAGGGGGGACCATTCCCAATTGGAGAAAAAGGAGTCGAAGGGAGAAGACGGACGGAGAGAATCGTCGTCATCATCTTTTCGGTGGGTTGCCTTTGTTCGCGACGATTATGGAAATCGGAGGGGGCTCCATTTTCATCAGGGGGCTCGTTATTTACCTCGGAGGCGATCTCAAAGGGCGTTTGGCGAGTCGTCGTCGTCGTAGGACGTCATCGTCCGCCCGCCACCGCATTCCGCCCCAGCGACGCTATTGAAAAGCGTCGCCATCGAATCGAACTGAGAGGGAAACCGGCCAAGAAATTGGATTAGAAAGGGTGGAAGGATGCGGACAGCGCTTTTTTTATTATTAAAATTTCCCCTTTTTTTCCATACGAGGGAAAACCCTCGAGGTTATTGTGCCTCCCGCAACATTTCATCGTTCGCTCGCTCGTTCCCGTCGCCTTGACCCATCAACGCCCCACACCCGATTCACCCACCAACTTCCATCTTCACGTTACTATTCGTTCGTTTTACAATCGATCACGTCATCGGTTGCGAAAAGCAACGTCATTCACGGCTATTTGTTTTTCGTCCTTAAATTTGGCCTAACTTTCCACGGCGACTTATTGTTTTCTTCCGCAGTCGTCGTTGCAGTAGTAAAACACTAGAGGTCTGCCTAGTCACAAATGTTCGACATCTCTACTTCACTCCTACCATAATAATCAACACAGCACAATTGAAGGACCTAATGTGAAAGGGTGTTAAGCAACATTATCATTGAAAAATATCAAGAAAATGTTTCGAACGTGTTAGGTGCAATTCTACCTTCCCGACCCATAATTTTGAGCGAAACAACGATATGTGCAAAGATATTACTGTAAGAAATGTGAAATAGCCTATAGAGTATAGACAGCAAAACAAGTTTAGATCTTTAAACGAGTTTTCCTCGAAATTGCAAAAATATTACTTTACACCATTTTACACCAGGTCCTTCAATCATAAACAAGTAATTGAAAAAAAACAAACTGCATTTTTGATAATCTCTTTTACAACCTCATAATTACTGAAACGAACATGTGGAAATATATGTTTGGCTGAAATAGGTTGGTGTTTATTGAGATAGATCGGTTTTATACTTTCAACAATGAATGGTTGCTTACGTAATGAGGTAATACAGTATACGTAGATGATATATTTCTTACTAATAAATAAATAAATATATTAAAGAAATATATTAGAGATATTAAAGAAAGCATTTATCTTTGTGTACAACCACTGCCTCCTCTATCGTCTAATAGTACAACAATGTGTGATTGCTTGAAATGGCTTAAAATCTAGGTATATCGTCAGCAAACACTTTTCGAGTAAAAACGGATGTGTGGCATAATCTCAGAATTGACTAGACATTGATCCGTCTAAATTTAATACAACGAAATGTTCCACAACCCCAGCCTATGTTTAAAATTTTAAGCTCTGTGGATCAACGAAAACCTACCAAAAGAAAATCTCAAAACTGTTGAACCATTTCAACTTCAAAGTTAAATAAAAGCAATTAAAAAAATAAAAGAGGTTAAAACAAGAGTAAATGCACGGACGCAGATTAGAGTCTTTTAGTTATAGAGATATTCCTATCATATCAATATTCCCCCCCCCCCCAGTAATTTTTGTTCTCTTTCGTGGCGTTACGGTTTGTTTTCCCCGGTGAACAAAACGATGCTGCTCTGGCATCACGACGTTTGGTATACTTTTCGACGAAACAAGACTCGGAGTCGTTCAGTGTTTTGATAAAAATACGTAGAAAGAAAAAAGTGATGTTTCCACCTGGAAAAACAAGACTCTGGCGCGGATTTACACTGAGGCGGCCTCGTACGACCAAGAAGAGAGCAGCAACTTGTCATCAGCGTTCCAAGGGCACGAGGCCATTCGTCGATGCCAAATCTTGGCAAAGCGAGACCCGAGAGACATTTTTGTTTTTGAAAATAGCCGAATGAAAATTCTTTTTTACGATGGCACGGCGAGAGGTTTAACGCCCCACCATTTCCGTCATCGCCGGTTGCACCCATCGCGCCTTGTTCGAGTCGGTTTCTTTTCTCCTCGTTCCTTTATTTTTTGTCGTTTCCATCCCATTGCCTCCTCGTTCTCCGTGCCCGGTTCCAGCAGCAAAATGGCTCCGAACGTCGGCTTCAGCGACCTGCTAGTAGTGGATTAGGCCTTCTCCCACCTCGCCCCCCCCTTCCTTTCACTCCTACTACTTCTACCGCTACCTAGGCTAGTCTCCCCTCTCCACCCCCGCCCACCATTTTTCTTCTTCTTCCTCGTGCTGCTGTTTCTGCCCGAGGTTCGCCCCCTCGTGTCGCCAGCTCGTTGCTTTCTTCGATGGACTCGTTTTCCTTCTTACAACAGACGTTTCTGGTTCTCTACTACCTCCCTCTCCCCCTCCCAACCGCCCTCACCTGAGAGATCGCCGTAAAACAATAGTTGGGGGAATAGGAAGACGCGAGCATTCGAGCAACGCGAATGAAATCGACCGAATGACCTCGCTACTACAAATGCTGCCGTTGTTTTGGGTTGTACGAGAATGAAAAGAGTTGGGAGCTCGCAAAGCCAAAAATTTCAAACGGGAACTCGGGTCACTGACACAACAGCAGCTTTTCGGAAAAAAATAACAAAAAACTGTCGACCAGTTAGAAAAATATAAAGAAAACTTTCACTTTTTTTCTGCCCCTCTTTCCTCACGAAAACTAATAAATTCTTAAATCTATAACGAAGAAAAACATCATTAAATTCACTTAAAAATCAGTGAAAACAAAGTGGCCAGTCAACGAACAAAACCAAACAAAATTACTTTGTATCCATTTTAAAAAGCAACGTGTTAAATATTTATTATTTGAATAACCTTTGTTTTTTATCGATTATTTGTACAAGTTGTCTCTCCGAGACGTGAACTTCAAAAAAAAAAATAATAGCTTCACCTATACTAATATAATACGATAGTAATAATGTCATGGACCCACACAAAGGAGGGTCAGTCCAAAGCTCCGCACGACGACTCGTGAACGACTGCACCACCCTACAGCAGAACCACGCTTCAGCAGGGAAAGCCTAACTAAGACTCTAGTCCAACATGAGACGAACTCATCAACGCGACGACCATTTCGACTCTAAAATCGAGCCATCAACTTGAGCAGCCGAGTTTTTATCAAACTTGCTGAAGGTAACAACCGCACAGTACCGATCGACGCACGACCTGTTAAAGCGCAGCCATGATAAAATAAATAAATAGAAAAAGGGAAGACAAGGAAGGATCGCGACGTTTATTTTATCGAATGTTTTCGTTCCGCTCTTGCTTCGGTTGATGAAATGTCGTTTGAGGGGGGACAAAAAAAGAAAGAAAAACGAAGCTGGTGCAGTAGCTTCATCATTACCAAGACCATTTGGTCGAACGAGAGCGCGATGCAAAAGCAGGTAATTGCACGCCCGCCTGGGCTCGAGGAAGAGCTTCGCCCCCCTGCCATCGTGGAGGTTGACACCCCCTCCCTCGTCGTGTCTCACCCCAACTGGATGAAGCCTCCCTCGTTCCCGACGACCACCCCCGGGGTGACGAAGCGGCGCCTTTGCCAACACTCACGCGGCTGACGAAAATGATGGAAAAACTCGTAAAGCAAGCTAACACGATTTGCCTCTGTCGATAGATTTTTAAACAAAATAGCTGCAACGAGAAAAAAAAAAAATTCCGAAAGACTCAACAACCCCGTTTATAAAAGGTAACCATTTCTATTACCTGAAACGTAAAACGTGTCCACGATTTTTCTTTAAAAAAATGAACGAAAACCTCCAGAAAAGGTTAATAGAAATATAGCTCTAACCAGTTTCCATGAGTGCAGTATCCCCTTTAATATGCTATTTGTTTTATTTTCTGTTCTGTTCCGCGTGACGTTGGCCTCTTTGAAATTGGAATAAACGCAAGATCATAACACTCAAATAAACACGAGGCACCCGACGTTTAAATTTATAAATAATTTGGTTTCTTTCCTCAATAAGTCATAAACTACTGTATATGCTCTATGACTAACACAGGTAAGCAAAAACTGAAACTAAAAACCATATAATAAAAAATACTTACGTTTGGCTACGTATTCTGTGATCAAGTCTTTTCACTAACGAAGGCGAAACGTTAGGAATTGATTTTTTAAATTTTACCCGGTCAGTCATTTTTGCTTACCTGTGTTAGTCATGTTACTCAAAATAGAGAAATGTAAGCTTTATCTCCTCTATGCAAGACACTGTAGCGGACAATGTTGTTTGACCACAGTGGTTTATGGTAAAGAAGCCCATCGACGTCAAATTTTTTCAATCAAATTCCGTCAATTCCAACTGTTTTTCTGACGGCATACACACGTTCGGGTACGCTTTCGTGCTTTCGGTCAAACAACAAAAACACTGAAAATTCCACGGATTGTGTGTATGACGTCAGAAAAACAGTTGGAATCGATGGAATTTGGTTAAGTATAAGTAAAGTGTAAAATCTCCTTTAGACAACGGGTTTCTTAATGACGTGACATTTGAAACAGAAGGCACCGCCAACTCGTTTCTTACCTTCGCAATCATTAATAAATTAAATCAGTCCCAATAGACCACAAATTTAACTAGCCACTTTTTAGTTATTTTCAATGCTACTGAGACGATAATAATAAGATTACCCTACTAGAGATGAAAGCGTAAGTATCAAAAAATCGTGACTGAATAAAAAAATTAAAAGTGATTTACAAACAAATCACGCCAGTCGTATCAACGCGATGCCATTTCTTTCAACGCAAAAAACCACATACAGAAAGTAGGCCTACTAAGTTGAATTCAACCTACCTGGTCGAAGCAACAATTTTGATTCCTTCTGGGTATCCTCCCCATACTAAGAACACGGGTTCAAATTTGGGATGTTGCAAGCGTGAGAGGGATAACACGAGGGAAGCCAATATAGATGCAATTTGGACAACAGGAAAATTCCAAGATGGCGACACCGAGTCCTTCCTCGTTGACCCATCGAGTGAATCTAAAACGATAAACAAAAAATTAAGAACGAAATCACGTGATATGCGATAACTCCCATGAAAATGGACTATAGCGGTACGCAGTTTTCTGTGGTGAGTGGCATTCGACATATATTAGTAAAAGTAATGCAATAATATCAAACTACAGTACTTCAAATAAATTTAACCCCATTCACCTTCGTGGTCAAACGGTTGTCATCGATGAGATGTGTTTTATTCAAGGTCAATAACGTAATGAAAAAAAAAAAAAGGTGACAACCCAAGTCTAATACTCGGACTAAGTGGGCGAGAGAGGACAAAAAAAAATATAATATAACTATGACAGCAGATCGAGCTGTCGGTCGTCAAAGGCGAAAACGAGGGCGATGGAGACAGTGAGAAAGAAGGTGGTTGTAACGACCGACGACAAAAAATAAAACCAAAGAAGAAAAAAAACAGGAGAGCGAAAAAGAGAGAGCGGTCGTCCACGGTAATCCCCTGTTGGTCCCCAATTTCCCGACGCAACATCGACGGCGACACTTTTCCTCTCCCCGACGGCTAATAAGGCTCGACCACGTTCATCTCCCACTCGCTCGACACCCACGCCAAAAAGAAACAAACAAAGAAAATAATAAAAAAGGATAACTGTAAAGAGGCCCCCTTTTTCTAAGGAAAAAGAAAATAAAAGCAGTTACACAGGCAATCGATAAAGCTCTATTTCATCGTTGTTTGTAGGATTGTCGATACTATGTACTCTATGGCGGCGTTAGAAAATTCTTTAAAACATGTGCTAAACCGTATAACGTGACTTTTCGACGTTTTGCTATTTTCTGGACCGAAGGATGCAGCTTTCCGTGACAACCCCTTCCATTGAAAAAATGTCTATCTCGTTAATGAACAGAACACAACTTAAGTAAAAATGACAATTAATCCTTTCAAATAGTCTCTTTAAAATGTTTTGCAAGAACTACCATCTTCTCCTTGCGTCCAGGTAGGTAGGTAATTAGTTTTTACGAGAGCACCGACTGGCCATACGATTGTGTCATTTGGCCATCAGACTTTATTAAATCAGAAAGTACAGGAATGTCCTTGTGTTCACTCGGCCTCGACGGTTACTTCGTGGAGAAAACTGTTTTTTCTTGCTCCTATTTTTTTATTCCTGTGTATTCTTCCGAATTCTTTATTCGTTTTTCGTCCTTTCCAAGACAGTAGAAGAGAACAAATCCCTCGGCCAGTATGCCTTTCTTTGGGGGTTCGAGGAGACAAAGGAAAAAAAAAAGGGGGGGGAGGGGGGGTTGGGAAGAGAATCTCGAGGTTGGCGCCTTCATCCTTCATTTCGTTCGGTGCCCATTTCGGTCGCCATAAAGGCCCCTGTTTGCCTGGTCATTCGTGTCGCCTTTTCTTCCATTTCGATTGACACGTCCGAGGTCGAAGGAGACGACCCATCCACCTACGCCCCTCGCCATGTTCTGGGTACGTTCTTCGATATTGAATCGGGTTTTGTTTCTCTTCGTACCTCGTCTCCCTCCCCTTTGGCAAATCCCCCTTCGAAGAAAGCTTCGTAAATAAAAGTAGCCGAGAAACGTTCCGTGGATTCTCCACCCACAAACGAGCTTTCGAAATCCGAATCCGTGAGGCGGAATGTCCGAATTCGGTGTTCCCTCTGTCACTGGACTGTGTTTCTTCCCTCGTGTTCGAAAAGAACAAAAATATATATACTGATCCGGGGTCGATAGTATCCCAGAAGAGATCGACCTAATCGAACAGTGAAAAGGTGGACCTTGACCAGAGTGGAAAGTGAAAACAAACTAAATATGGAACCCGCTAAAAGTAGACTCGTGCTGTAGCACGGGGACATAAGATGAAGATTCCGTGTTAGTAATATCAAAATCATCTCTGTAATCGATACCCTTTAACGTTATTCCTATATGGAACGATCTTCCAACTTACATTCGAAAATTACCGTTCACTTGCACAAATTTAAAATGCAACAGTGTTTGTTTATAACCCATTTTAAAAAGCTTCACCTTAAACATATCATAATCATCCATTGATTTCACTTATTTTGTGTCATTATTTTTTCTTATAACATTGATCTTGTAAATTTTGTTTGTTTTGTGTCTTAGCTTGCTTTTCATGTGAAAAATATCAATTTTTGTTACGTAATTGTTTGACTGTATTTAATTCGTTGTTGTATCTTAATTTATCTTTTTCGTTTATTTTTGCCTTTTGTATGTTTGTACTTTGTCCCATTATTCCTTTGGAATGCTGCAATAAAATAATAATAATAATAATAATTTAACCGTCATGTTATCTTTTTTATTTGGTTTGTGTTTATAACTCTTCATTAATTTAAGACATTTTAATGTATTTATTTTGCTTTGTTACTCGATTTTTGTTCCAATTTTATGGAATGTTAAAATAAAAATAAAACACAAACTTTACATTCATAACTACAAAATTAACATAGTTGTACTTTTTACGTTTATAATCAACCAACCAGCCAACTCCATCTAGCGTCAGGATGCTACAAAAACAGTTTATGACATACAAAGCAGATCTGGATAATTATTATTATTTATTTATTATTATTTTTATACTGACACGGTTATGGTGACCAAAAAAGGAACAACGATACAATCAAGAGCTTGTACAATTGCCTTAAACAAATCTAACATAAGAATATAGCAAGCGGTCAAATTTTTTTAACTCGACATTATTATAAAAAATGCCACGAAAAGATAAACATGAAGAAGATAAAAAGAATATTAATACTCAAACGATTAAAAGGATGACTGGTGACAACATTTGTGTCGGTTAAGAATTCAATGCGCCACATTCGTCGATAAGACCAAATGACATGGCCTTAAAAAAACAAAAACATATCCTTAGAATTTTCGCTCCTTAACTGCTGATATGATCAGACTGTCGGGTGGAAAAATATTCCGATTTAGTTTTCTTAAGAGTTTGGAACCAACTCGCATTGGCAATGTGATCGTTGTATTCTTTGGCCCATCGAAGGTTCGTTGACGACAACGACGGCAGTGAAGGCTTCTTTTCCAATTCCTCGTGGGTGGCTGTTAGGAAAATGGGCCAGTCCGTTTCATTTTCAAATGGGTCTCGCGAGGCAGCCTCGCCCACCCCCGGCAACAAAAGCGAACCGGCGATTCGGGGCCGTTTGTATGCAGAAGGGCCCGGCGAGGCCCCGGTAATTTCTTTAAAGGAAGCCCGGTCATCGAGGGACCCGTTAAGGCGCACGGCTCGCCCACCCAATACTCATCCAATAAACATGCAGATTCGCTTCGGAAGCCAATAAAACCCGCAAGAATGGACAACTTACATCAAGAAACAACACGAGAGGGTTTAAGCACGGCAGCCACAAAAAAAAAAAAAAACCGAGGGGAAAGGAAACAAAGGAAGAAAAAGAAACTCAAACTACGCTCTACGACCGACAGGGAGACTCAGAAAATGCAAGACCAAGAAAAACGCGCTCCATTCGCCTCTTAAAACGGAAAATCGATAATTTGGGGAGTTGAGTGCGAGGAGCGAAACCTAAACGCGAAAGAAAATAACTACTATATACCCCTACCTGACTTTCCCAACAACACTTTGTTTTTGCACCCCTCGGCTTATGCAGCAGCGATGACATAACTACCCTCCTCAACTCGATCCAAGATTTCACCTCAGCCCTCGTCCAATGACGTGTTACTTAGGCGAGATGGCACGAACCCTCCAGCTCGAAATTGGAATGAGGACTTCGTAATGACGTCCCCTTCCTTCCAAATGGCCTTTGGCGAAACGTTGTAGAAAACAACGCGTGTTCTGGAATACGACATTGCCCAGTGTGCTCGTCCGGCACTCAACTAGCCTCCGCTGTTAAATCCCACGTCGTCGTTCTGCCATGCATAACCCCCTTGCATGACGGAACCTCGGACGTCATCCGGGTTACCGACACGTCGAAACATCCATTATCGCCTGATTTGAATTTACGACGAATACTGCGATCACTCAGCAAAACGTCTCGTTTTTTGGACGCATTTGGCAGGCGCGTCGTCGTCGTCACGGTGGAATGAGGCGCGTTTGGAAACGTCGTTGCGGTTTCGTGTTTCTAAATCTTCCGTTCAACCCCCCCTTGCTACCGTCATCCCCCCTATCTGTCTTTTTCCTTTCTTTCTTTGTCGCGCTTTTTTTTCTCCCCCCTTCAATCAGTGGCAGCGCACCGATCATTTTTCTCGTACGAATTTGCGGTAGAAATTACATTATCTCGCGCGGCGAACGCGCGCCCCCGCAATTATCAACAATATTTGCCCATATTCCGCGAAAAATTTTGGAAGGAATTGAATTAATGACGTCGACCCTCGTCGCGTGATTGGAAAGAACGAGAAAGAGAAGAGAAAATGACGAACGACGGGGATAAAAGAAAAGGGGGCGGGGAGGGGAACAAGAGCCCGATCCTCGTTACAACGAAGCGCTCGCGGCACGGGAAGGTGGTCGTCGTAGCGAGGGAGACACAAATACGACGACGATAGCGACAGCAACGGCGACGGCGTAAGCGTGCCGGAATTAATCCCATTCTGTCGACATCATTAAACCTTAAATGCGTTATTAGTAGGCTTGTCTTCGCGCGATGCGTCTCTTGGCATCGCTCTCGTTCGTTCCTCCTCGTGCGATTCGGTCGCCCCTTCGACCACTTTCACTTTTTTAGTCTCCCGAGTCCCTAAGTAAATAGTGTTTCTACTATTGTTTTTTTTTTTTGTTTATTTAATTTAATAATCTCCGTCAAAATTGACCAATACTCTCAAATCCAACAATTATGCGTTTTAGTTTAGCTTAAAGTTTTTACAACCTCTCATTCAACTTGGCTTGACTGTTGTTTGTGCGCTTTAATATCTTTGCGGTCTATTTTCATCAACTTTCCGATATCCCAGAAAACTGAAATTTGAAACATAGACACGGGCCGCGGAACATTTAATTTCCATTAAATTTTGACAAGTCCGATGTCGTGCCAATTTCGAGAAAATGTCACGTGAAGGTAAAGTTTTTCTTGTAGATTGTAGCTGACGCTAACAGCCACATATTAGCCACAAATTAGCTTTAAATCCGTCCTCAAATATCAAAAATAGTTATAAACAATTCGATCATTTACTATTTCAGTATGTTA